>ML811964.1:219697-236588 GCA_009831015.1 Picea engelmannii
ATAATGTTATGCCCAAAATGATAATGGAGAGGCTGGGCCTCCAGATCACTAGACCCTATGGATATCTATACTCTTTCGATTCAAGAAAGGTTAAATGTATGGGAATGATAAAAGATCTGGTTGTTACCCTGGCTCAGGTCCCAGTCAAGATTGTCTTGATGGATGTGGTTATTGCAGATATTCCCCCCAAATATGGTATGTTGTTATCCAGATCATGGGGAGCCAAGTTGGGAGGTTCTCTGCAATTGGACATGTCATATGCCACAATTCCTGTATTCGGTGGTCAATTTACCCAATTGTACAGAGAAACAAGATTGGCATATACTGTCAGTGATCCCCAGAATCCAAATAATTTTCCCATTTATGTCGCAGACCAAGATCTGGGAAATTGCATATTATATTTCGATGATGGTTTAAATGGATATCCAGAAGAACTTGACATGAAGCAAGAAGATCTTAGCCCCTTGACTGAAGAACTATGCAAAAGTGGTCTTTGGAAGATGTACTTCGATGGCGCTTCATCTTCTGAAGGAGCTGGTGCTGGTATACTTTTGATAGCATCTGAGGGTAAGTTTATTGTTCCTTTCTCATATCACTTGCAGTGGGACATAGATTACACCAACAACGTATGCGAGTATGAAGCATTGATCTTAGGTTTAGAGGTGGCTAAGAAGTTAAACATAAAAAATTTGGAGGTTTACGGTGACGCTGAATTAATAGTAAAACAAGTAAACCGACAATACCAAGCCAAGCATCCCAGACTAAGAACATACAGAAATTGTGCTTGGGATTTGATGGAGAATTTTTTCTCATCTATAAAAATCCATTCTATTCCTCGCACAGAAAATTTACATGCTGACGCATTGGCTAAGGCAGCCTCAACCTTTTCCCCTCCCACAAATGTTAAATTGAAATATCATATTGAAATCAGATATAAACCCTCTATACCAGACAATGTCCGACACTGGCAGGTTTTTGAGGATGACGAACAAATTCAGAAATTTCTTATAGCAATAGGCGAGTTCTCTGAGACCCATCCAGATCAAGAAAACCAAAACGAACCGACTTGGGTCATGCAAGAAGATGAAAATCCTGAAACCTTCCGAGAAAAAATAGCGGATCACCGCATGTTGGTCCTCAAAAATAACCAAATCCCGAAAGGCTTAATTCCTTTAGAAAGACTTTTCAATCAGAACGGCATACCTGTGAAGTCTACTTTACAGCCCCAACCAGAAGAAGTGGAGGATTGCAATATAGGAACTGAGAAAGATTCCAGGGTGGTAAAGATATCTAAATTTCTCCCTCCTAAGGTAAAGGACCAGTATAGAGACTTACTTAGATAGTATAAAGATGTTTTCACCTGGTCCTATGAGGAGCTTCAAACATACGATACTTCTATAATTGAGCACATGATACCTTTGAAACCCGGAGTCAAGCCTTTTAGGCAGAAGCTCAGGCAGTTTAACCCCATTTTGTTGCCTGTTATTGAAAAGGAAGTTAAGAAGCTTTTAGACGCGAAAATAATTGTACCTCTAAGATACTCAGACTGGATAGCAAATTTGGTCCCTATCAGAAAAAAGAACGGAGAAATCAGACTGTGTGTAGATTTCCGGAACTTGAACAGGTCCTCTCTTAAAGATAATTATCCGCTTCCTAAAATGGACCACGTCCTTGAAAGGGTAGTTGGGGCAAATCGAATGTCTATGATAGATGGATTTTCTGGTTACAACCAAATAGCCATGAACGAGCAAGATAGAGAAAAAATTGCTTTTACCACGCCATGGGGCACATTCATGTACGATAAAATGCCTTTTGGTTTAATGAATGCAGGGGCTACCTTCCAGCGTGCCATGGACATCGCTTTCATTGGAGAAAGAGATAAGTTTATAGTAATCTACCTCGACGATTTAACAGTTTTCTCTAAAACCGATGAAGAACATTTGATCCATTTAAAACAGACTTTCGAAAAATGCCACAGGTATGGTCTATCTTTGAACCCAAAGAAATCACATTTTGCCATGCAGGAAGGTAAACTTCTAGGGCATATCATATTTAAATATGGAATCAAGATTGATCCTAAGAGATTTGAAGCGATACAAACTATTAGTATTCCTAGAAACGTTAAAGAAATCCAAGCTTTCTTGGGTACGATAAATTTTTTACGAAGGTTTATACCAAATTTCGCTGAGATTGTTAAATTGATCACAGGAATGCTGAAGAAAGATAGCAGAGTAAATTGGACCACCGAGGCTAAAGCATCATTCGATCGTATTAAAAAAGTTATCAGCGAGGTGCCTGTGTTAACAAGCCCAGATTACTTGAAGGATTTCCTCATCTTCTCATTTGCTTCTCAACATACTATCGCCGTGGTGTTACTGCAAAAAGATGATGAAGGTTTTGAGCGCCCGATCGCATTTTTTAGCAAGAGCCTTAGAGACGCTGAACTAAAATATGATATAATGGAAAAACAGGTGTACACAATGGTGAAAGTGCTAAAGGCATTCAGAACTTATGTTCTACATTCAAAAATTATCGCGTATGTACCAACCAGCGCTGTGAAGGATATATTGGTACAGCCAGACATCGATGGAAAACAAGGGCGATGGCTCGCTAAGATATAGGAATTTGATCTGGAAATCAAGTCTACTAAATTGATAAAGGGAAAGGGTCTGGCCAAACTTTTGGCCGAATCGAACCTAAGAGCTCTTGACATCAATTGCCTACAAGGGGAAGGCGAAGACACACATTTGCAAGAGCTGGATGACTAGACATATCCAAACAAGATTGAGGAAAAATTCATGTCGTCAAGCTGGTATAAAGATATAGTTTTCTATTTATTAAACCTGAAATGTCCAGATGGACTAACACCAGCCAAATACAGAACTTTAAAACTCCATGCTCTAAAGTATTGCATCTCAGAAAATCAACTATACTGGAAGGATCCACTTGGGTTCTTACTGGTCTGTCTGGTTGATTCGGAAACTCCACGAGTTATAGAAGAATTTCATGAAGGAATCTGTGGTGGGCACCATGCATGGAGAGCCACAACCTATAAGATCTTGAGGGCTGGGTACTATTGGCCGAAACTATTCTCGAACGTCAATGCCAAAGTACGTGCCTGTTACTCATGTCAAATATTCGTTGGCAAGCAGAAACTCCCTGCATTACCACTTGTTCCAGTCAAAACCGAAGCCATGTTTCAACAATGGGGATTAGACTTCATAGGGGAAATCAACCCCCATTCTAGTGCTCAACATAAGTGGATCCTAACAGCCACAGATTATTTTACAAAGTGGGTGGAAGAAATTCCAACTAAAAGAGCAACAGATTCGGTGGTGATTGATTTCTTGGAAGATAACATTTTGTCGAGATTTGGGTGTCCCCGAAAGATTGTTACCGACAACGCCCAGGCTTTCAAATCCATGGCTATGATCGATTTCTGCCAGAAGTACAGTATTGTTCTCGGCCATTCCACTGCTTATTACCCACAAGGAAATGGGCTGGCTGAATCATCAAATAAGAGCCTGGTAAATGTGATAAAAAAGGTACTGAACGAAAACAAGAGATCCTGGCATGTACATTTGAAACACGCATTATGGGCAAACCGCATCAGCACTAAAAGATCTATCGGTATTTCTCCGTTTCAGATGGTATATGGGACCGAGGCGGTTCTGCCCATAAACTTAGCATTGCCAGTGATGAAATTATGGTAGGATCAAAACGAAGAACCCAATCATGTGACTAGAAGAATTAACCAACTCATTGAGGTTCAACAGTTTAGAGTGGAGGTTGATGAGAAAGTACAAAAATACCAAGACGATATGAGAGCATTGTTTGACCTTAAGGCGAAGGACAGAGAGTTCCTCCCAGGTGACTTAGTGTTAATATGGGATGTGTGAAGGGAAGAAGCCGCAAAGCATGGCAAATTTGACCACCTTTGGTATGGACCATTCAGGGTCTTGGCTCCAGAAGGAAAGAATTCCTTTCTTCTGGAAAACATTGATGGAGAGGTTCTGAGCACCCCTGTCAACGGGAGATATCTAAAGCACTATATGACGTGATGGTGGTTGGGTAGAAAGGAAAATAAAATAAAAATAAATAATTTGTATATATATATATATATATTTGTAAATAAATAATTTTTTTTATGAATTTTGGTACATATTTATGTTTTTGTTCTGATATTTATCTTCAATTTTTGGTTTTTATTCCTAAAATTTCAGCGCATTTTTCAGTCAGGTTTGTGTTTATTTTTGCAGGATTCTAGCCCCAAACGAGCCTAGCCTCAGACGAAATTAGCTCAAAGACATAAGGTGCATATCAGTGTTGGAAATAGGGCGACATAAAACAGGTGATACATAAGATAGTTCATAATCCCCAAAGAAATTGAAATAGGTGCATATCAGTGTTGGAAATAGGGCGACATAAAATAGGTGATACATAAGATAGTTCATAATCCCCAAAGAAATTGAAAAAGGAAGATAGAGGTGAGTTTTCTCAATACTCAGATCATGAAAGGCTGTTTTTAGCAATCTAAAGTAATATTGTTCAAATTGCAATATAAAGGGTTAGATAACAGGATTATTTTTGGCCTTGATCTTCAAACTAAAATTTGAATGAATATGTTAAATCCAAAACGGTCGGTCATAATTTTTATTCCTAGAAGTATCTGAAAACCCGTCTCAAACTGTTGTGACCTTTTTTATATTAAGCCATTAAATTGCTACCTTGTTTTCTGTCTATATTTGGGCCTGATTTTAGCAAGTCAATATCTTCCTGAGTCTTTGTCTAGGAGTTAAAGTTTTTTCATTTTAAACCTTGGGGATTTTGGAACATATCTTAATAAGAAAGCTGGTCCTCACAACTACTTAATCTTCTGCTAAGCTAAGGAACGTTTATAGTGATCCTGACCTTTCTAGGTTTTTCAACAGCGTCGAAAAAATCAAAGCTTGCTTGAACAGGATGTCCCTTAAAGTTTTATTCTTTCTCCCCTATCTCCCTATGAATTAAAGGTCTTGTAAGGGTCAAAGGAAGGTTGATACCGAGTAATCAAAATAATTTGACAGACCTCTGATAAAAAATATTTTACAGATCTCAGCCCTGATATAAACTGATTGCTCCCATCTTTGTGTTTTAAAGGTAAAATATTAAGACAGGTGGTGAAAGGAAATTCAGAAATGATTGCCCCCACCTAGTCTATTAAGATGATGAAAGGAAATTCAGAAATGATTGCCCTCGTCTTAGCATTTAAATGCATAAATTTTTTCCGAAGTGGTGAAAAGAAATTCAGTAGAAAAGGGTCAAACAACTTCACCGGGGTACTGAACAGGCTCGTTGGTAGTGAAGCAATGTCTGGGAGATCTGTAAGGCTGTTATACATAAACATCAATCTACTCCGGTAATCAACATTTTCTAAAAACCTGATCATTTCCCCAAATTCAGACGGGACTTCCCTATTTTAGATTATATAATATATCATTCTTTTGATGCAAGCTGAGAATCATAAGACCTGTTGAATATCCTAGGATCGTTACGACTGTCTTAAAGTGCTCCCCAAACTTAGTAGCGAGAAAGAGAAAATTGCGAAGGTGACTTCAGCTATGTTTGGAAAGAGCATCTGAGTTCGAAAAGCTTCTGGGTTACCAAGCGAAAGCCTTTTCCCCCCTTTTTCTATCTTTTTCCTTGGATTTTTCCTTGATTTTAGTCTATGACTCCATTCACCCAATTTTGGCACCTGGTCTACTGTTCTTCCCGCCTCACAGGGAAGCGGGATCCCTAGTTGGAGCCGCCCTTATTCTTTCACCTCACGCGAATTTTCAAAGTTTGATACTTGGGATCTAAGGTTGTTTTTCTTCTCCTTCCGAAAATCATAAAATTCTCAAATCTTGTCGCGTGAATAGCAATGCGTTTTTGCTTTCAAAAAAGGTTCGTTTTTTCGCAAGAGTGTTTGCTCTCTTATTTTATTTCGGGATGTCGCCAGTCGGGCATTTTAAATATTTGAATTCACAAGTCCCAAGTCGCGAAACTATGAACTCGTTCCTTTAATTTTCCACCCAAGGCATTGACTATGGTAAACCCTTTAACCCTTGATTAGGTATCGTCGGTATTTCGCGCCTCGGCATTCGTCGAGGACAAGTTTTTGTTCTTACACCCCCGATAGCCGAGAACACGATAACTTTTGAGAAAACCTTGGTTGATAACTAAAAGTAAAATACTAACCACGGTTAAACTTGGTTCTCGGCACATCGCCGCTCGGCATTTTATTTCATAAAGTTAAAGTGCCCAAAACTCCGATTCACGAAGTTGCGACACAATTTTAGCAAAATTAATCAGTCCCTTAATCTAAGATTTCCTTCTCTTAATTTCGAGCCTTAATTATCGCCACATCGCGATATCGCGAATCGGCATATCATTATCCCAAAAGTTCGTCCTCCCAAAAGTTCGTCCTCGAATTCTCGAAATCACAACATGACGAATAGATTAATTATACAATTAATGACTCTCCAAATCATGATTACCATTAATCAAATCCAAATCGGTCCTCGCAGTCTTGCGAGGTAAAGACTCAAATTGGTGGAAGGAAGTCCACGATACAGCGATAAGCTAGAAAATGGTTAACATTGCTAAAATTTGAAATTTTGAAAAAGGAAACGAGACCCGTCCCGCGCATCAAGGTTGGCACTCTTCACGAGGTATTTACTTGCTCTCCATAACCCGACTGCCTGTCAAGCCACCGAACATTAATGACATTAATGAACAATTAGGGTAAATCCATGAATAAATAAGATCAGATTTATACATTAGATTTGATTTTATTTACGATTTGACAGACTTAATTCAAAGGGTACTGAGTTTCAAATTTATACGAAAGTTCATTCTTTTTAAATATTTCTCATAAGCATATAGAGCATGCCTTTCTCTGAGTGAACTAGCCTCTGCATGTATACGCAGGTTTATCACAGAAGAACGAAAACGCCAGCTTCATCTATGGCGCCAAGGAGAGCAGCTAAAGCAAATGTCGAAGTCGCAGCACAGGGTTCGGACAACGTATCAGATACTTCGCCTCGGACGAGCGGCTCAGTATCTACCTGGTCTTCTATTACAAATATCCTGCAGTCCGAGTCAGTAAACTGTTCATACTCTGATGACTATAACTATGATATTGTGAAGGATGACCAAAACACTAAGTACAAGACAATTGTTCAGTCGAGAATGCACCTGGTTGCAGCCAGACCTCGGTTGCTCCCATACTACGATATGATCCAATGGGCATTGGATCACATCGACCTGCCTTCCAGAACTATTGTAAATGACCGAAAGGCCATGATTGGGACTTTCAGGCCCGAGCATATCCAGTCTATGTATAAGCTCCCAACGACCTCTGAATGCACATATGGAAAAGAATTCCTGGCAGAATTCAAAAAGAAGGAGTGCGAAGAATTTGACAAAACTATGCCAGGCTTGATAAAAGATTGGGTATCTCGTCCCTCCACATTCAGAGTGAACAACGAGGGTGTGTATTCGATTTCTTCGTTGGAGCCAAACTATAGGTATGTGGCGATGATGACTTGTCGGCTTTTCGGAGGGGAGGATACCGCGCATTTTTACGTCTAGTGGGTACCCCTCATCTTTTGGGTAGCAGAAGGTTCCTCATTCAATTGGGAAAAAATGCTCTCTGACAGTTTGTTCAACAGGATCACCGAGTACCAGGAGCAGAAGGCAGCCGGGAAACCATCCGGATTCTACATGTCCGCGTATATCATGGATGCAATATGATCCATGACGCCTTTCCCTTTGATGAATTGGGCTTGGAGTCCAACCCAAGAGAAGACTGTTCATGAGTACCACGATAAGCTGTGGGAAAATAACGCGAACAAGTTTATTTATGATATTTTTAACTGGGTGATGGTGCCCTTGCACATCACCATTTTTGGTCTTTTGCCGCCCTGCATATCAGATATCATTGTTCAGAATCTGAGCCATATCGCGGACTGGTATGTGGAAGAGGAATTCTCTTATTTGAGAGTGTTTGGAGCTGCTGTTCCTCCTCTGGCGCTACCACTATACATTCTTGACAAGCTAGCTTGTCGCGAGATCGCTCGACAAACAGTAATCGGCGGAGTGAGCAAAGAGCTCAAAGCGTCGGCAAAGAAGGTATGGCCGTTTTTCCCTATTCGGCTAAATTCCTACTCCTTATTAGATTTTGGACATGCTAAGGCTGAAGCTGCAGCCATAGAAAACTTAAGCTTAGTCTCTATCGAGTACAAGAAGCATGATCCCCAGGGAATTGTGAGCACTCATTTGGGGAATTGTGGATTAAAGAGGTTCGAGCATGAATGTTCACCCTCGGACAATGTTTTCCGAGGGGCCAGATCCTATTCGGAGGTGCAGTTTCGAATCAGATCCCTAGCACCTGAAGACAGGGCCTCAGTTTTAAAATTTCAGGAGCATAGGAAACAATGTCTTCCCGTGGTGCTAGGAGGCCTGGGACTTTCCAAAGATAAAGGAAAAGAAGCCGAAAGTTCTGGGGGGCAAACCTCTAACCCCGAAAAAAGTCAGGAAGGGAAACAGGAGAAGAGTCCTGAGCAGGAGAAGAATCCCAAAACGAAGAAAGATCCCGAAAGGGAGAAGAGTCTTGAGCAGGAGAAGAATCCAGAACGAGAGGGAAATCCCGAAACAGGAGAGAAAACTACTAGTCCTCCCAAGGAACCTAATCCGGAGGAGGAAATAAAAGACACAGGTCCACCAGAAAGTCAGAGTCCAGAGGCAGGAACAAAGACCCCTGACCCCCCGAAAAAGCAAGGTTCACTCAGCACACCAGGGAAGGCTGCGAAAAAAATAGGGCAACCCATCACCTCTGTCACACCCTTGCAGTCGGCACAAGCAGGCGTTAGCGAGGGATGGATATTTGGTGAAGAATTGAGACCTATAAGGGTAGAAGAACTACCTCCTAATGAATTCTTCTTTGACAAAAAGAGGAAAGTTGTGGTGAAGCGAGAATTTTATCAAGAGGGAGAGTCTACTGTTAAAAGGTTCAGAGTAATGACCGATGGGATGAATAAAAAGAAAGATGAATTTGCCACAGAAATTGCAGGAATTCTAGGAGCGTACGCAAGGGCAAATCAATTCTCGGTCGAAATGTTAAAGAAGCAGCTCAAAACAAAAAATCGCCTGATCAGGACTTTAGAAGCCAGGGTGGCTTCGGCAGAAGAAAACGCTAAGAGTCAAGCAAGTGGGGAAATGGAGCTGGCCCGATTGGGCGATAAGCAAGAAATCCAAGTACTCAAAACCAAGCTAGAACAAGCAAATTCTACGATCCGAGATGGTCGGGTGCAATCGGGCCAGCAGAGAGATACGATTACACAACTGCAAGCTCAGCTGGAGGTCGCAGAAAGTAGAGCAATTGACATCGATATCGTTAAATCCCGAGCAACTGATATTCAGAGCAGGATTTCCTCTGCTCAACAGAGCCTGCTTAACAAAGTAGAGGAGATTCGAGAAGACTGCTTGTTAATACATCGAATCTCTGAGAATCTGATTAACAAAGAAAGAAACGTAGAAGCTGCTTGGATTTCTTTTCAAGAGGTAGTTATAGCGACTAACAACAGGTTTTCAGGGCCACCCGGGCTCACCATTGCCGAACAGACTAGGGGCAATATCTTGTTAAAGAATTGGGAACAGATTATTGCTTTAAGCAAAGAGCAGGTTCAAAAAGTGACAAATTCGTTAGCAGAAGCCTGCAATGCCATGAATGGTGAGAAATTAGGAATGGAGATTGGAAGCGACACAGAGGCGCTGAGACAGATGAATACAGATAGGATTTCTCTCGACATAAAAGAGAAAAATGAGAGGAATTCAGCAGAAATCTCCGAGATGGACAGAGTATACTCGGCTCAAATCGACAAGCATTTGATTCAGCCTAGTGCACAACTCGACGCTCTTGAACTCGTTAATGTACAAATAGATGATAAACTTCCACAGTTGGCCCGAGAGTGCTATTTTGCCGAAGCCAGTTGTCAAGCCGAGCCTTCACAACTTGTGACCCAATTTGTAGACAAGTGTATCATGTACACTGCATCCATGCAAGGACAAGCATCTAGCTCTTCTTGAAAATAGAATAGGTGAAATGGAGTTATTTCATTCCCCCCAACTGTCAATGTAAAGACTTCACAGATTGTATTTCAGTTTTTAGACAAATGTATCATATGTATTAAATCTAAGAAAAAACAAGCACCTGGCACCTTTTTTGAAAACAGATTCGGACAGATGGAGTAATTTGGCTCTTCTGAACCGAGAGGCAAACTTTGTATAAATACATCACAAAAAGAAGAGAACCTGGCTGGACTTTTTGGGTATCATTGGTAATAGAGTTATTTGCATGAAGGAAGTTAATACAAGCAAAATTTGGAGATTCCTAATCCCGTCACGACTGTGTTGCAAGTTTGTTTTGTTTTATTGTTTCTTTTCATTTTGCTCTACATAATTGATGTATGTCACTATAATTTAGTACTACCACTACTATAGTGAAAGGGGTTTTGTCTTTCTGTAATTGTCTCTTGTCTTTCCTCTGCACCAACTTTAGGGGGTGTAAGACCAATTTACATTTACAGAATCGTATAGTTATTCACATTATATCAATTATGTCTGTGTTAGTTTCTTCTTTTATGTACATGCGAGTTTTCTATTGACTAGAATCTTGCGTTATCCACTGTTAAACGTTTTTCTCTCACGCCGTATATTTTTATAAAAAATAACACAGTTACGGGAAAAGGCCTTCTGTTTGTGTTTTTATTCCATTATTTGTGCAAAAGTTTCTCTTCACTTCAACCAAATTGAACAGCGTCGAAACCTCTTGTTAAATCCTTCCTTACTGGTGATGTTTTCTCAATGACTGTCCCTGTAGCTACTCAACCGAATATTCAACCTGGACTCTCTAATCAAAATCATATCGCTTTAAGTCTTTTCGATACAATACTCATAATTTCTAACACCCGGGAAGAACTTGAACGTTCATGGGCAGCCATTGAATGAGACATAACTGCTCAAGAGCAGTTGGAAGCTAGACGTCGGGAACGTAGAAATCTGCCTTAGTTTCCCATACCGAAAGTGACTTTATTCTTCTATACATCTTTTACATATTTTTTCGGATGCCTTGACACTGTACTTTAAGCCTTAGTACAGACTCAGGAACAACACCACCCCACCTGTGTTGTTGATGCATCTTTTCGAGTGTGAGCAGGTCTGCAGGTTTATGCCAGAGATGTTGAGGTTCTCATGCGCTCTACGGTGAGCACATGTCCCCGAGTTGGAGCCAGATGTTATTCCCGATTTCTAGGGATAACTAGGAGATCATGTCTCGAGGCCCACAGGTCCTAGACATGGAGTACCGAGAGCAGGATCGACCTGAGTATGGCCCTGGAGGGCCCATCCTTCTTCTTCTTCGCTAGATTTCTCCTATCAGCAGCAGCAACATCCATCACCATCGGCTTGGACTTGCATCAGAGAAGACTCTTGCTCCATGAGGTAATTGGTCCAGGTATCATGGTATGTGTCATGTTTGATCGTTATAACTTTCTCATATATGCATCAGGTTCCTTACATTTATGACAACAGCTTGGATCTTACACTAACCCACTTGACCATTGTTGGGGGGATTAACAGGGTGCCCTAGCAAGCTTGTATCCATGGCTTTTGGTTAGGCATCATGGGGGATTTGAAGGGCCATCGTTAGTTCCCACCATATTATCATTTTACATATTATCTCCCATACATCCATCCTATTCCCCTAGTCTAGGCATTAGGATGACCTATTTGTGGGGTTACACTTTATCCTGTGGGAAGAAGGGGCTAAAGGCCCAGGGGCTAAAAGCAACTAGTAAGAAATAAAATCCATAAAATAAAACATAGAGATGCCTCGCCCAGGGATCCCCGAGAAGGCAATAAAAAGCCTCTCGATAAGAAACAAAGGGACCCGAAGAAAAATAATAAAACAAGACCTAACCAAGAGAATGGGAGGTCTCATCACGAGCCAACCCATTATGTTCATAGGTATCTAGCAGTATGACATTGCCATTATCTGGTCACCACGCCAGGACAATGACCCTTGGCTGCATGGCCAAGGGAAAGGGGGTCTCATCATGAGCTAGCCTTATCATTTCTGTGAAAATACTCGTGGGTAACACTGTCAACTCTGGTCACCATGCCAAGGTAGTGTCATCTAGTTAGACCTTGAAGAAAGAAAAAAGAAATTAATAAAAGAAATAATAAAAGGAAATAAAGGGCTTGGAAAGAACTGCATCCATGACAGGTACAACTCGCCTCCTAAAAAGGCACCCACGGATAATACCCACCCCTGGTTTTCACTGTGTCTGGACATCCTTATACCACACCACCTCATATTACATGGCTTGGATGATATCCTTTGGGAACTTTCCTTTTCTTGTGGATGTTGGCCCAATAGGTTACCTTGTCTTTTTCTTCAGGTTTGTATAGTAGGTCAGTGTAATATCTTTGAGATATTAGATGATATGCTAGGGATCTTATACATGTATTTGATAAATTTAATGATGAAATATGATTGACATTGCTATGATCCCGAGGACTAATGAGCCCATGGAGGGTGAAGTTTTTGACGTGCAGGACCATGCCCGACGGATAGGTACTAGTGGACCGGTACACATGGGGAGATGATTAGCTTGGACCTCCATGGGGCTGAAGAGCCCATCAGATGGTTGTTGGGATGGCAGAGATAGGACAGCATTATGGTGAGCCTTTTCACATGAAGAAAAGAAGGACGTTCCACCCAGGACACTTTGGCTGAGCCCGGCCTAGGGGGGATCACCCACTTCAGACGAAACATTTTCCTCTTGATGGACAAGATGTCACTTAGTAGATATGGATATTACCTTGAGTGTGTGGCAATATGATGAGGTTATTGGCACGTGTGGCAGCTTGGAGGAGCCCTAAAAGGGCTAACGTCTGACTTCTGGATGCTGGATATGCCCAAAATGGGCCAACGTCTCCCTCAGAAGGGCTTGACGTCCCACCTTTTGCTCATTTTATGTCATGTATCTAGCAGCTAATGTAAAAACAGTGTAAATGTTGTAGTCATCCTTGTCGGTTGTTTTAATGACCTATTTTGTAAATTAAAGGTCATGGATTGATATATATTGAGGACATTTTTCCCTCATTTGAACATAACACAACTCACTCTCTTGTGAGATACTATCTTTTGCGCCCTAGTTTGGTGTCTTTGGTATTTTAAGTGAGGTGAAACTCTTCTTGGAGGATTTCTCTTGGCATATATGGCATTTCTCTCAAGGAAGGTTTACAACTAGGGTTTGATTATGCTTTCTTCATGACATGTAAGTGAATTTTTCATGCAAACCTTCTTAAGTGAATGGTTGTAGGCTTAATTTCTTACATTTTTCTATTATATTGTTGAATCATGAAACCCTAGGTAGCAAGCACACAAGTAGGTCATTGCTATATGTCCCCTTGTTTGAGAAATAGTTTTAAGCCATTGAAAAAGGAAGATATAGCCTAGTCGTTGCTACACTTTTCTCTCTTTTTCTGAGCTAGCGTTGAGTTATAGGTTGAAAAGAGGAGACGTCCTAGGCCTAGTTGAACTACACCTAGGGTTTCACCTCCTAGGGTTTGAAGGCCTTGCCTTTGCAACACCTTCTCCCTTAAACTTATGCTTTGAAGCTAGCTGTTTTTCCAAGTGTATTTAGAGGAGGAAGGAGCACGAGGCCTTTCTTAAGCAACACCGGAGTGAGCCTCCTTCGCCTAGGGTTTTCATTCTAGGGCCCTGCCATTGCAGCACCTTGGAACCCTACCTTCCAGTCTCTAAGTTTAAAATCCTCCCGAGACTTTGTGCCCTTAATTTTGACTCCATTTACCCTAAGGCACTGGTAATATCTCCAACGTTGAGCTTTTAGTGTATAAAATCATCTTTCAAACTTTAATTTCTTGAAACCCTAACTAACCCTAACACTACTAACCTAGCCTGACGTCATAGCTGACGCAACAACCTTTTGACTAGTAATAAGCAATTAAATGATGACGTCAAGCATTCTTTAAATAATTGTTGATTGGATATACTTAAGGCTTGGTCATTTTTTAGATATTTGTGAATTGGTGATCTTTCATAGGCTAATTAGCAGAACGTGGACTTCATCTTATCTATTACATTGCTTATTAAATAAAATCATACTAACCCTAAGAAGCTGACGTCATCCCTAGGATATTGACGCAACAATCTATTGTATGTGAGCAACTAATGGTATTTAATGCATTGATTTGATTCAAGAAGTGATCATATTCATTGAATGCTATATTATTCCAGTAATTATTGATAAGTAACATCATATTGCCATTGTTATTATTGCAAACATTGACTTTGTCAATATTTACTGTTGTACTTACTCATGTATTGATTTTAGATAGTCATTGACTTATGAAGTATTAACCATTACTGCACATACTAGTTTTATTGTTGTCTTGTCTCGCAAGCAGGTGCCTTCTCCGTGGTTATTCTTTATTTGACTATCTCTTTGGGCAGTAATCTGTGAAGGGGAAACTAGCCTTAAACCTTTGAGCCTTTCCTTTCAAACCCGAGATTGCCAGGGACGTCTCCCTTGGGCTTAGCCTCCCTAAATAGAAAGGACCTCCCCATTGTGGTGACATTGGGTGGGGTAGGTCCCTGTTACGCCAGTTTGGATTTCCACTTTAGAGCCTTCGCTCCTAGCTACAAACTATGCGATAACAAGGACAAATAAAATACCCAAGAGATCCGGTAATATAATCATCAAAAATACAACCAACTTCAAAGCCCTCATAAATTCAGAACTGTCTGATCCTTCATTTTCTAATTTCTAATGGTAAAAATAATTTTGTTTGATTTTATTTCATTCTGTTATAAAAAATCAAAATAGGAAAATTAAATTTTGATTTCCTTTGTTAATAATAAGACTAGCTACATAATCTATGATTATGTATTGAGTCTATTTCTGAATATTAGTTAGCATTATTTTCTGAATATCAAATTTGTTTTTCTATCTACAGGAAATTGATGATTATGATGTTGATTACATCGAGAAAACACCTTGGATCATACGCTCTATTATTCACTAGTTTCTTTCTTTTATGTTGATATAACTTTGTTATTATTTTGACAAACCAACTCATACAGGAGTGGTTTCTAGTTTCACTATGTTTGTAATACTATCTATTTTTGGGGGATTGCACTCTATCTTGCATGATAAGAGTTTGTGAATCCTAAACTAGTTTAAATAGTGATCACTGCTAGTAGGGAAGACATTTTTGGCTGGGATACATTATGGACATATGATTTTGAAGATTGATATGGAGAAGTTGTTCACTATTTGGCTTTAGAACTGTGTGATGCTTACCCTATTATTTTTTTGCTTCCATCTTATGAAATATTATTATGTTTGATACAAATTTAGTCTGGTTATCGTATGGTATTTCATATTATTAAGTACTTTGATGATGTCTGTAATTTTTTGTTCCCTTTTACATCTGTGATCAATCTGCCATTTAATTATTATCGATTTATTCTAAACATTAAATAATAGATCACATTAATGCTTTGAGTTGGTTTTCCTCTCTTTATAAGTATTGATTATCATAAGGTCATCACATCTATATATTTATCATTCTATTGTTACATTCTTGCTCCAATGCATCTTTGAGTTTGTTCTAGGACTATTAGCTCTGGTCTGTTACATGTTTTCCTCATATGCAGGACAGTTAGGAGCTTGAATTGCACAAGGAGATAAATTCACCTTGGTTTATTAGTTACAGGTTAGTTTACTTGTTATTTAGTTAAGTTATTTATTAATGAAATAAGAACAACTTGAATTATCTTTCACTGTTTGATTATTCTTATTTCAATTATAATTGTTTAGCATTCATTAGTTTATACTTTTAAATATTCAACAGAAAACAAAAAAATGTATGTGCTTTCTTTATCTCTTTTATAAACACTTTCAAAAAACATCTATTTCGCAAGATACCCAGTAAATATTGCAAGTTGTATATACATTGTTCATAATCATATGCACATATTCATGTTTCTATTTTGACGCTTGTAAATTATTAAACTTATATTCTTAGTATCATAGATTTATAGATTAGTTTCATTTCTTTTATTATTTTTAGGAATTTAATTGGCCAACGAAGCCATTAAACCCATCAGGTCATTTCATTCCAAACGACTTGGGTTATTTAGAAAACCCCGATCTGGATTTGACCTTCCAGTTGACGGTGTGTCAATTACGCATGTTAACAGACCTGCGAGGAGGTTGGTTTTACTCCACGATGACTGAATACTTGAGATATAAAACCAAATCCTAGGGCCAACTAACAATTATATAGCACACAAAAATAAACAAAAAAGGGAAAATACAAACAAACAGGGTATAGTAGCTGAAAAGGGGCCTCCCTCACTAGAGTATGTATGCCTTGTTATCCCCGATATCTAGGGATAACTAGGAGATCATGTCTCAAGGCCCACATGGTCCTAGACATGGAGTATGAGAGCGGATCGACTTGAGCATGGCCCTTGAGGGCCCATATTTCTTCTTCTCCACCATATTTGTCCTATCTGCAGTAGCAGTTTCCATCACCGTCGGCCTGGGCTTGCATCGGAAAGGACTCTTGCTCCATGAGGTAATTGGTCCGAGGTATCATGGTGTGTGTCATATTTGATTTTTATAACCTTATTATATATGCATTAGGTTCCTTTCATTTCTGATGACTGCTTGGATCTTACACTAATCCGCTTGACCATTGTTGGGGTGATTGATGGGGCAACTTAGCAAGTTGGTATTCATGGGTTTTGGTTAGCCACCAAGGGGGATTTGCA
>ML811965.1:8759-19946 GCA_009831015.1 Picea engelmannii
AAACATCTGTGCTTTCACCATCAAATGAGGGAAATTGCACTGCAAATGATGTTGGCATTTGAATTGGTACTTGTCCAACAAGGGCCATACATGATCTCCTAACTGAAAGAATAATGGAGTGAGATTCTTATCATGCCTATGTTTCACATGGTTTGAGGCTGCTCGTAAGGAAACTGCTTCTTGAGTATAGCATTGAGTAAACATATGGATAAAACGCTAAGCTGACTGATGTTCCTACCGATGATGTGTCGAGCCAGAAGGAGAAAGGGTCTCTAAATGAAATGTCATCAAATGAACTCCCTATTTAAGTATCGCCCCACTGGAAAATTGAAATGCATCCTTTTTAATCTCAAAGGGATGATTCCAATTCGAAAAACGAAGAACTTGTGCAAAGTATAATGCAATCGAAAGCTAAGCAAAGTGGTGCCAAAAAATTTGAAAAAAAATCTTGAGGTCATGAGAATTAGAGTGTATTGGATGTTGTGCCAAAAACTGTACCCAAGTCAGATCTGATCGACTCCATGTTGTGTCTAGTATGAGTCCCAAATGTGGAAATGATGTGTGTCCAACATATTATTTATTTACTTGAAGTGTATGTTCCCGCAGTAGCTCAAGGATGCTATAGATGTGCTGAAGATGTTTTGCCCCCAAATTACTGAAGACCAAAATATCATCAAGATAAATGATCATGCATTTACCCAAACGACTTGATACAATCATGTGAACTTGCTAGTATCCATTTTTCAAATCCATTTGTGTGAAGGAATAATCCCCTTGTAAGTGGTCCAATCATTCCTCAATCCAGGGTAGGAGGTAATGGGTTTTAACATTGGATTTATTAAGGGTATAGTAGTGGGTCACTAGGTGCCATTCTGAATCATCCTTGTTTGGGATAACAAAGGCGGGGGATGCACATGGAGACAATGAAGGTGGAATATCTCCTAAGTTCAAAAGTTGACCAATTGGGTCTTCCATCTCAACGGCCTCTTGGGGAGTGATGTGATAGGATAGGGTGTAGGGAAAAGAAGCACTAGGAATCAAATCAAGTGTGAGCTCAATAGAGTGAAACAAGGGTAATTCCATGGGTTGTGTGAATACATTGCAAATTCTTGGAGTGGGGGATCCATGGCCAGAGGTATAAGGTTATTCTGGTTGTTTGGGTTAATGGGGTAAACCAAGCATAAAGAGACACATTGGTTCAAACTAACTTGATTAAAAAACACATGGTCAGTAATAGGCTCAATGGATTTAATAGTAGAAGAAGTAAGCACATAGGTGCGCTCCTCATGTTGCAAGTGGTATTGCTAATATTTAGCATGATAGATAACGTTTCAGGCCTATTGGTAGGGAAAGCCAAGTAACAAATCAACACAATTAAGAGGAGAGACATCACACACCACATTATCCCGGAAAGGGCTAATCACAAATGTAACAACACAACACTAGGAGATAGTGAGATGAGGGCCTTCCTTTTGTACCTAGTCGAGTTGGTGTGGGTCTAGGTGCAGAGTGATGGGGAGGTTCATGCATGTGACCAAGTTTTAGGCCACGAGGTTCTTTTGGCTTCCATTGTCCAAGATGAGAGTATCCAACTCATGCTTAATATGGAAATTATGTGTAAAGAGGGATTTATTAGAGATGTCAAGTTCATTAGTGGTCATCATGATCATAGAAGGCTCTACTTTGGTAGGATTTTCAAGAGAGACTACTTCAAGATGGTCAGGGGAATATGGATGAGTGACCTATGCAAATAGAGTCTGGTTGGTGTGAATGTTCTTAAGTGCCTGACAATGTGCATATGCATGTGAGTTGGTCATATGAAAGGTACACCAGGGCACATTTTTGGGTGTGGATGGGGAAGTAGGGGAAATCAAGGAATGATCAATATGCAAAGGACCAGTAGTAGAAGGAACATATCGGATTAGGGGAGAGTGGATTTGAGGAGCCACTTTATGCTCCATGACCAAGGCCCGAAGAAAGGCCTTGTCCAAGGAAGGAGACTCAAAAAATCGACTTCGTGACATAAAATTGTTAATAAACCAGAATTAAATTTGACAATAAATACCTCTTTCGAATATGAAATGTGTAGTTGGATGCACAACTTGTAGAAGACATCTATTTAGCTCTGTAATGACTCATGGGTGAGTTGTCTAAGCTGCAACCATTTGGAAAATAGGTTCTATCGATATCCCGGGGGATTAAAGCGATCACCGAGTGTATGGAGAAATCCCTCCCACATTTTAATGTGTGGTGTCCATGACTCGATTGGGTCGCCTATGTCCATGACCTAGGAAGAATTCTCTAACTGAGTGTCCCACCATGTCTGCGCAGTTCCCTCGATTTGTAGACTAACGATCTGAATCTTCATGTCTTATGTCATCTTAGGACATGTACATAAGTATGTGGAAAGACTACGAAGCCAAGAGTTGATGTTTCACCATTCATTTGGCCCACAAAATTCAATAATTAGAAGCGCATATCGATTTGCATGGGTGTTGGAGATCTGCATTGTTGTAGAAAGAGTAGCTCCTAGAAGGCCATCATTAAATCCAGAATTGAAGCTATGACAATGGATGCAAAATCCTTTGTCGATGGATCTCTTCACGACAACATAATTTTCATTCACCACAGATGCCAATCTATCACTAGATGTTGCGTTGAGAATCATTGAACTCTTGAGGGCCCCGAGAAGGCACTCGGTACCCTGAAGAGGGCATGTGGAGAATGGTGAAGAATGAACATGCTAGAAGCCATAAGGAGGGTGCACTAGAAGTCTTGAGAAGGACGTCTGGCTCTGAGATTTTTTTTTTTGTTGGATGGCCTCTCTTCTAAATTTTGTGGCTGAGAAAAAGATTACTTGGATATAGGATTTGATACCAATTGATTTGGAATTCAGATCTGAAAAAATAAACAAAAAACTAAAATGCGCAATGAAGAATAGAAATTAGATAGCGTGAAACAAAGAAAAGAAAATATACATGAAAATGGAGAAGAAAAATTAGAACAAACCATCACATTTTCTTGAGTGAGAGAGGAGCACCTTTTATAAGAAAGACACATTTTTCCTTCTTGTTATTAGCTGATTACAATAGAAGTTGCAACAACTAACTAAATTCTTACAATAGTAATTGCTAAAAGTGCACTAAATGCTTGCAATAGAAAGTGTTGAAGCAAACTACTAACTACAATAGAAATATATGAAACTAACTACTAACTACAATAGAAATATATGAAACTAACTACAACACTAACTAAAATACTAATTAAGGAGTTCCCCCTCATCCTCAGGGGCCAAGAAAGTGGGGCACACTTTCTGGTGGCCCACTTACTGATGGAATTGATGGCCTAAAAAATCTAGGTATGTTTGGAGGCAACCATCTCATGTTAATAAATCTTCAAAGATGAAGATCATGAGTTGTTTTTTAATTTCTCAACGTTTTGGGCTTGTCAACTCAGCCCATCGTCAGGAGACAAGTTCTCAAGGTTTTGAATGGTAGCAACACTAACCATAAATATTGGTAAAACCAATGTTTTGTTTTTAAACTCATGAGTGAGCTTGGTTTTAAATGTTATTTATATTAGGGTTACCATTGTTTTTAATGTGGTTTATGACGGGGCACCAAATTTTTCTCAATCTCCATCCATCATATTTATTCAAGTTTACATGGTGCTTTTCAATTTCCATGACCTCTCTTATTTTTCTTTTAGTGTAATGATCAATTTTCTCAACGATGTTGGCTTTTTCAAGGAAAATTTTATGTTTGGATTCATTAGAGTGTTCCACGAGAGCGGATTTATTTATGCAACCATGTGATAAGTCAACACCTTTTTATTTAAACCTAATTTGAAAGGTCCTGCTAGTTTCACTGATATAAAATTTTCCACAATCACAAGGGACTGAGTAAACACCTTTAACTTTCTTTGGATCTATCAGGTCTTTAGCATGATCGAGATTTTTTCACAAGTTGTTGAGAGGAGAGAAGGCAACTCTAATTTTCTTTTTCATAAGAATTTTGGCCATTTTATCAATGGTGCCTTGGATGTAAGGAAGCGTGATAGTTTTGGATATGTCATATTTTGTTTTATTTTTCTCCCTGTGCTTGAAGACCCTCTCAACCTGTTTATTAGTGTAACCATTTATTTTAAATACCTTACTAAGGTGTTCAAGTTCATGATCAATGTGTTCATTATCAGAGATCCACTTGGCTCTAGTAACTAAGGTGTTTATAACACCCATCTTATGAGAAGGATAGTGGTGAGAATCAACTTGTAGGTACCTGTCAGTGTGAGTCTTTTTTCTGTAGACTTGATGAGAGAGGGATTCATCAGTTTTTTTAGAGAAGAGAATGTCTAGGAATGGAAGCTTTTTGTCATTCTCTATTTCCATAGTAAACTTAATAAAGTCAGATTGGTTGTTCATGTGCCTTAAGAAGATGTCCATGTTTTCTCTTCCACGGGTCTAAATAAAATAGGTATCATCTACATACCCCAACCAACGATTCGGTTTGTGAGGTGTAGTGTTGATATATCTTTCTTCAAAATCCTCCATGTAAAGGTTTTCAATGATTGGCGAAAGAGGAGAAACCATAGCAACACTGTGGGTTTGTTCATATATGTCACCACAAAAATTGAAATATGTGGACTTTAGGTAGACTTCAACCAGTTTTGTTGTTTCATCATCATTGATCCTCCTAATCACATTAATAACATAATCTACATGAATTTTAGTGTATAAGGATACCACGTCAAAACTTACCATGAGATCCATTTCTTTAACCTTCAAGGACTTGATCCCTTCGACAAAGTGAGAGGAATCCTTGATGAAAGATCTAGTATGTCCAACTAGAGGTTTGAACCTATTTTCCAATAGCTTTGCAAGGTTGTAAGAAGGAGAGTTTATTGTGTTGACAATAGCTCTAAGAGGATACCCTTCTTTGTGAATTTTTGGTAGTCCATAGATGCGTGGGATGGTAGCAACCTTTGGATTTATTTTCTTTTTCACATCTTCATCTAAAGAGGAGTTTGCATTTGTTTTAGTGATATCTCTTATGATTTTGTTTCTTGAATCTTTCTCGAGCTTCCTGTAACTTCCAATCAATGTTAGGTTCTCCATAATTTTTCTATGATACTCATTCAAATCCATGATAACAATGGAATTCCCCTTATCCGCCTTCATGATCATTATATATTTTCATTTAGGTTTCTGTGGTGAGAAATATGTTCAGAGATTGTCGGAAGAACCACAGTATTTAAGACATCATTATAATAAAGGCTCTTCTCTCACTATCTTTCTCAGACTTTTTTGGTCCTGATGATGGATCCTGTTATGGATCCGAAACGTCGGCGACAAGATGTCTTAAATACTGTGGTTCTTCCGACAATCTATGAACATTATATCTTTGTTTTTGCGAAGGTTTCTCAATGCCATGAATTCTTCTTTGCTAATGTTGGACTTTGATGGTTTCACTTTCTTCAAGATCACCACACATTCTTGTCTGAGTATAAATCGTCATGTACAAATAGAGAGTTTCGAGGTTGGGAAACTCATTGTGTTTACTATTGCATGAATGACATACCATGAGTATATTTGGTTGGTTTTCATAGAGCCATGAAGATGGCCAATAATGATTATAAAGGATGCAAGATTCGTATGATTGTTTACTTCCATGTGAAGTAACACAATCCCGTCTTTCTACAAAACCATGCAGAAAGACGTAATGATGTCGACATCATGCGAAGGAATGGAAAGGTGGAATGGTGTCGAGGTCATAATTGAAGCAGGAAGTCATGGTGAAAATTATTGAAAATTCTTTGCAGTTTGCAGTGACGAGCGATATCCGTTTGGAGTTTGGATTTCTTGATAGGTGCCAATTCTAAGAGTATTAGATAAAATGCCAACAATTTTTGGAGGGTGATGGTTTTCTAGGATACATACCCACTATTTGATGACCAATGCATTTCTTTAGCCTCGTCTCCCTCAGATATATATACCAACATCCCTAGTATACATGCTTGGAATGACGGAGGGCGCATAACAATGTCAATGGTAAACGAGGCTAAAGAAATATGGTGGCAGCTATGGATTTGAATTTACAAAAGTATTCCGACATCCACATTTCAGATCATGCATGTGTTGGCAATTTGGTTGTCATTGATGTCAGCATTGACAAATAGGTGAAGTATCGTTGATTGGTTGGTTTGAGAAGCATTGTCAATATTGGACATATTGTTATGAAGGTGACTTGAATGTCAAGCATTGTCAATATTGGAAATAATGTTATGAAGGTTGGACATAATGTTATGAAGGTGAATTGAATGTCAATCATTGCCAATATTGGACATAATGTTATAAAGGTGACTTGAATGTTAAGCATTGTCAATATTGGACATAATGTTATGAAGGTGACTTGAATATCAGTAGAAATATAATATTGACTAATATATTGTATGAGTTTGATACACTCATCCTATATTGTATAAGGTTAATATTGTGTCATTAACATCCATGCACAAAAGAAGAAACTATGAAGAAACTGTCTAGATAAAAAGGGTAAATGGATAATCCAATATAGATCCATGCAAATCACAAATAAAGAAGTTAATAAGATATGGTTCATTAAAAGTGATTCAGAAAATATCAATTGAAGAAGAGTCCGGAGATGAGACAAAATTTAAATGGTGGATGTTTGGTGAGGAAGCATTAACACCATCGAGTCACAAGTTGAGTCGATTCAAACAACAATAAGATCGACTATCTAGAAGTCGATCGACTGCCAGACGAGTCGACCAACTGTAAGCCCGCAAATTGAGGCAAGTTGGAGAAGACAAGTCGATCAATTTCAAGACGAGTCGAATACAAGTCGACCAACTGAAGATCAAAGTCAAAGGAAAATTGAGTAAGGAAATACAAGTCAACCAAAGCAAGTCAAGATGACCAAAGTCGAATTTCTAAAGTCGATTTTCTTTCGAGTCGAGTCGGTCCAAGAAAGAAGTAACCTAAAGGTCGAGGTCGAAGAAAACTTAAATACAAGTCGGGTCGAGGATGAAGCAAGATGGGTTGACTATAATTGAAATACTCAAGTTGAAATTTCTCCTAGTTGAGTCGACTAAAAATATGTTTGTCGGTCGAATGAGGAAGAAAATACGAAAAAGGGTGAGACCAAGTCAAATCTTTAGTGACTAGCAGTATAGAGGGAACCGATTTTAATATACCCATCAAGTAAAATGTTTACAATTTGAGTTTAAATAATCACCAACAAAGGAGATATTTGGATGATCCAAGTGGATATTGGTGGCCACCCATCTGTTCCAAATTCCAACTGGCCCATCTGGACAATTTTCAGTTCAACACGTTTCTCTGTAATGGGGAAATTTCTTTGTAATTGTGGGTTCTGTACTTACGAGTCTATCTTGAAACCCCCATAGCCTCTAGGTGGATATTGGCGGCCGCCCACCTATTCCAACTAGATTATTTTGGAAGTTTTCATGTCAGTACATCTTTTTGTACTTCCAGGGCCGTTTTGGGACTCTAAACAGTATTTTTTTTGGTGTGCCATAGTTAAACTATAGACATAGTTAGAGTTTGACGACATGATTTGTAGTTATCGAAAATATCTTTCCAACGGGCTATCACATGCCTAAAACATAGGTCGTATGCAAAAGTTACGACCCCAGGAAGTTAATGTACTAACTTACCCCAACAGAGCCCACATGACTTATGGCACTTTATCTCATAGGGTTAGGTTTTTGGATGTCTAGGGTTTTGGAATTCATGTTTATCATAAAAAGGCCTTCATATCCTCATTATAATCATTTTCTTGAGAATGAGCGTAGCCGTCACATCTCTTCTCATAGATAAAGCTGCCACCATTCTAGCGAGTCTTGCACTCTATATTTTTACAGTCTTTGTACATTTATTTCATTAATAGAAATCATGTATTGTTGTATTTCATTGATTTTGAAAATTTTATATGTATTTCATTATAATATCTCTGCTTTCATTTCATTCTGAAAAATAATCTGGATCAATGGTATAAGAACATGCTACTCTTGATCATTTTTCAGTGCATGTCCCCGACGAGGTCCAAGTATAGAAAGTTGGGTCTCTATCTTGTTTCTCTTGAGGAGAACCACTCTCGCATGCCCAAGAAACCCTCTATGGAGCCATAAAAGAAAAATTCCAGAGTAAAAGATTCTATTAACCTATTGCTTGAGCAAGTTCTCGTGCGATAGAGGGATGCAATGATAGAGAAATTTCCCACATCGTTCAACGCCTGCCAATAGAAACATGCACATATTCATCAAGCAAACACTTTGGAGGAACCTCTCCCTTCAAGGTACAAGTTAATTTTTTTATTCTCATATTTGAAGGACAGATAGATGCGGTTGCCTTAGAAAAATGGTTGAATCTGCTAGAAGGTTATTTCTCTGTTCACAATTTTTTCGATAAGGAAATATCAACTTCACACTCCTCAAGGATCTCCCCCATGTCAAACATTGGTGGGAAACTTATTGGGAGAAAAGTTCCACAGAGGAATTTGGAATATATGGGGCTGATCCCACTTTTTTTTTTTTGTGTGGATGCGGTCAATGAAAAATACTACCCTGTTGATAACTATGAAGATAAATACATGAGATGGACCACACCGCAACAAGAGAAGAGCCAAATAGTGCCAGAGTTCACAAATACTTTCCATACCTTGCACACCAAGCTGGGTATCAAAGAATCCAAGCGACATCTGGTTCTGAAATATCGTGGGGCTCTACATAGGCACATCCAACCCGAAATGGATTTCCTAAACATCCCATCATTCAAAGCTGCCTATAGATATGTTGTCAAAATCGAGCAGAAATTTAGGCACCAGAACAAGTGAGAGTTTGGGTTTGGAAATATGCAACAACTAAAGCATGGTAAAGACGGCCCTAACCAACAACCTCATGACAACCAATCCAAGACATAGGAAAATAAGGGTAAAGGAAATATGAAGAATGATGCTAGGAAGTGGTGCGACTTGCACAAAATCCCCTGGCACAACACCGATGAATGTCGCTCAAAACAGTCATTGGTGGCCGAGGTCAAAGACAAGGAGCCGAACCTTGATTAAAAATCTGATCTAGAAAATATTGAAAATAGAAAGATCATCGACGCAAACCCCACTTCTATTGTCGCGTCCGCACCAATTCAAGCAAAATAACTATTATATGTGTGTAAAGGGGACCCCAATGCATTTCATTATTGATAACGATAACCAGAATAACCTCATCTCAGTTGAGGTCATCAAACAGTTGGGGTTGTCGACAACACCACACTTGCAACCATACAACATCGGGTGGATTCAAAATGGACAAGATCTCCGTGTTGGCCAACAATGTCGCCTGTCATATAACATCCAACCCTTCAAGGATGAGGTAGTGTGTGATGTTACCCCTCTTGATGTATGTGATGTTGTTTTGGGCCAACCATATATGTGGAAACATCATGTTGTTTATGAGTCTCGACCCCATAGTGTCATTATTACTCTGGGGGGTCATCTCTACATGATACCAGAGGTAGTTCCAACTATTGTTCCACTAAAACAATGTTGTAAGGTAATCTCTCATACTGCAAAATTCATCCTCTTCATAGTCTGTTCAAAGGATGCACAAAAGGCCACTGCAACCACTGCAGCCTTATCACCTTCTATCCAACATAATCATATCACATATATTGTTTCTTCACCTACGACGGTGCATACACAATGCCTCATCAAGAATAGAGACAACAGGTTGGTGGAACATATTCAACCCCTCCAGTAACAGGTTCGTGACAAACTTCCACAAATCAAGCAATGCAACTTCTCCAACAAGGAACATAACTCACCAAGATTCAGATTCAGAAAACGCTTTGCCCTCTTCCCCGTGCACTCAATGCAATGGATACCATTGCTTCCTAAGGGGGGAGGATTGATCCAGGTGGATATTGGTGGCCACCCACCTATTCCAAATTCCAATTGGCCCATCTAGACAATTTCCAGTTCAACACGTTTCTCTATAATGGGGAAATTTCTTTGTAATTGTGGGTTCTGCACTTACAGGGCTATCTTGAAGCCCCACACAACATCCAGGTGGATATTGGTGGCTGCCCACCTATTCCAACTGGCTTATTTTGGAAGTTTTCATGTTAGTACATCTTTCTGTATTTCCAGGGCCATTTTGGGGCTTTAAACAATTTTTTTTTTTTGGCTTGACATAGTCAAACTGTAGACATAGTTAGAGTTTGAAGGCATAATGCGTAGTTCTAGAAAATACCTTTCCAACGGGCTATCACATGCCTAAAATGAAGATCGTATGCAAAATTTACAACCACATGAAGTTAATGTACTAACTTACCCCAACGGGGCCCACATGAATTTTGGTGCTTCATCTCCTAGGGTTAGGTTTTTGGATGTCTAGGGTTTTGGAATTCATGTTTATCATAAAAATTTCTTCATAGCCTCATTGTAATAATATTCTTGTGAATGAGCGTTTCCGTCACATCTCTTCTCAGAGATAAAGCTACCACCATTCTAGTGAGTCTTGCACTCTGTATTTTTACAGTCTCTGTACATTTCTTTCAATAATAGAAATAATTTATTGTTGTATTTCGCCATTTCTGACAATTTTTATGTGTATTTCATTGTGATATCTCTGCTTTCATTTCATTTTGAAAAATAATCTGGATTAGTAGAGGTCAATTTAGACATTCATGAAAAGGTAATATGAACTGAAGTCGTTTTGGCATCCGATGACGAAAGGAAAATCTAGGCAAGTTTCATTCAAATAACCGCCTGTATTGGACACCTCACACATTTTCTAGGGAAATTTCTCATTTTTCGGCTAATTGGGCATGTTCTACAAAAAACCCATGTCGTAGAATTTTAAAATTCATTTCCATCACTCCAGAATATTCATACGAAAATCACTGTCTAAATTGGTGTATGCAAATCAATTAATAAAAGTTACCATTTGTGTTAATTAAATGAAGGGGTGCAATGTTTCATTCCAAAAGGACACATTGTTTCAAAGTGGCACCATTTGGAGGACTATATAAGTAAAGGAATATGAAGGGAAGAAGGTGTCTTGTTGGGATATATATATATATATATATATATATATATATATATATATATATATATATATATATATATATATATATATATATATATATAT
>ML811965.1:20054-34117 GCA_009831015.1 Picea engelmannii
AAGTCAGGTCTTTTTATGAGGGTTGGATTCCTCATTTCTCATTTGGATCTAAGAACTACAAGCTGGGTTTTGTATCAGAGATTTGGATCTCTCATATTCAGTTGAAGTTGAAGATATTAAAAGATTGATTTTATTTGTATTCATTCAAGTTAAATAATTAAAAGAATGATATTTTATCTACTTCATACAGTTTGTGTTATACATGTTTATGAATAGTTAATTGAACTGCATATATCTTATTCAATTAATTTAGTTAATCTATGAAAGTGTGAAAAGTAGCCAAAAGTTACAAACATTGATTCACCCCCCCCTCTTAGTGTTAGTGTGTGTTTCAACAATTGGTATCAGAGCAGGTTCCTTCACTACATTTTAACCACTCAATTGTTCTGAAGAGAACAATTGGTATTAGATTAAGGTCTCTTCAAGGAAAAACAATCTAATCGCTGGAAGGAAGATCGTACTAAACACACAAATGGATGAAGGAATGGATCTCTCCACAAAGGAAGCTCCTTTATTTGATGGAACAAACTAGTCTTCATGGAGGGAAAGAATGAAAATATATCTGAAGTCAAGAGGATCTAGAGTTTGGGACTCAGTAGTAAGTAAGCCTTAGTACTTAACTACCTCAACGAACAAATCCAAAACTGCAAAAGAAGTAAAGAGAAACGATTCAACGACATTAAAAGCAATACATAATGGAATGTCAAACCAAATCAAAGAAAATATGGTACAATACACCTCTACTAAAGTATTATGGCTCCACCTAGAGAGTTCTTATTAGAGTAAAGTACAAAACAAAAAAGAAGAAGACAATACCATCAAGAAATTGATGCAATCCCCATACATCAATAAAGAAGACAACTCAAACTAGGAATTTATGCCATCCCCAATCATCAATTAAGAGCACAACTCAAACAAGGAATTGATGCAATCCCTAGTCATCAATGAAGAATACAACTCCATCAAGGAATTAGTGCATACCTTAGTAATCACTGAAGAAAAAATATTGAATCTTAAGATTGATGTTATAGTTGCATTAGAAGATATTTGTATGGAACCATGAAATGGTATATTTATTGAAGTTTTTGTGGAGGCTCTTGACAATATCGAATACACAACTATGTGCACTCTAGAAGAGTTGGAGAAAATTCAAAAGAAAGATATGTTGCTAGTACAACAATTAGTTCAATCTAACAACCATGAAGAGAAAGAACAAAATATTCAACTAGAAGACAAAGAAGAAAATATCAATAGATTAAAGATTGAAGTTGTTGATCTAACAAAAGAAATGAACGAGTTGAAGGCATATGACAAACTCAATAAATTCATAGAAGAATTAGAAGAAACAAAAGAAATGGTCAACAGTCTAAAGACTCAACTTGAAGAAGCTAAGGAAAGTGAAGAAACTATGAAGAGTCAATTGACTAAAAAGGAAGAATCGTGCCACACATTGGAATTGGAAGTCATCAACCTCAAAAGGATTCTACTAGAAAACAAGGAAGAAATCAAAATATTGAAGACTTAAGTTGTTGACCTAACAAAATAAATAGAAGAATTGAAGACATATGATAAAACCAATAAATGCACAGAAGTCTTGGATGAGACAAAAGAAATAGTCATCAGTTTAAAGACTCAACTTGAAGAAGCTAAGGAAATAGAAGAAGACTTGAACATCCAGTTGACTAAAAAGGAAGAAACATGTCACATGTTGGAATTGGAAGTTATCAACCTCAAAAAGAAGATTGAAAAGACAAAAGCAACTGCCAAATTCCATAACAACTCAACCATCCTAGATAAGATCTGGAACAGTCAAAGACCAACCGATGAAAAAAAATGGTCTTGGGTACAATAAGAAAGAAGAAGGTGGCAAGTGGAACACCATTCATAAACATGGGAAAGGATTATCCTCCTCAAAAGAAAAAAGTGCAATCACAAACCAAATACAAACCATGAACTTTGTTAAAGGAGGAAGCTATAAAAGTAAAAAACAAGAAACATATCAAAAAACAAACTTCTCATGTCACAACTCGAGTATGGAAACACCTTCAATGGTTATTGCTTTTCTTGTAAAAAATTTGGTCACAAAGCATTGGAATGCAAGAGTCCCAAAAACAAAAATTCGAGAAGGTCCAATAACTTAATGATATGTTGGAGATGTAATTATGTTGGGCACACAACAAAGTTTTGTCATACCATGATATGTTACAACTGTGATAAGTTTGGGCACAAATCCCAAGACTACAGGAAATCAAGAGGACAACCCATGAAAAATAATCCATACAAGTCAGGAAGGAAATCTAATGAACTTTGGAAGAAAATAAGAGAGGATTAATCTCAAAGGACAAATGTAGAAAATAAAAGTTCATCAAACATAGTGCCTCAGGGAAATATATGGAGAAAAAAATATGAAGTAGAAAACAAGAAAGATGATGAAGATCTTGTACCTAAAAATGAAGAAATTGATAACAATAAACTGATGGATGAAACTCCTAATAAGGAATGTGAAATTCAGAGCTTTGCATATGAAGAGGAAGAAGCTCAAGGAAGAATAATTTCTAAAGAAGAAGACAAATAAGATTATGGTGCACAAAACAGTGGTGATGATGATGAAATCTCAAAAGAAAACTAGTTTGTAGAATAGTGTGATGAATACAACAAATAATATCTAAAGAAGAAAGGAACAAAAGGAGTTCAAAATATATAAAGACATAGTATGAACAAAGCAAAGTTATTAATGATATGAAAGAACAGTAAAGATATCTTGGAATCAAATAACTAAGGAATATCAAGAAGAAGAAGAAATAGATCAACAAGATCAATAAGCTTCACACCCTTGTCTGTTATGACAAAGGAGAAGACAATAAAACCCTATTTGAACACAAAAATCCCAAGAGATTGAGATAACAACAAACAGATTCACAGGGGGGATAAAAGTAGTAAATTTTTTCTTTCCTTTGTCATTGATGTCAAAAGATGAGAGATAAACAATAAAAACAAAGTAAAAAATAAATGGGATAAAGACAGGGGGAGCATCACCTCAGGGGGAGCATCATCTTAGGGGGAGAAGAGAAATATTACCTTTGTCATTGTTTTCAAAGGGGGAGAGATAAAGAGTAAAACAAAGTCAACTCAAAAGACTCAAGATACATAATACATTTCACAAGGGAAGTAAGATTGTTTTACTAAGATTGCCATCAATAACAAAAGGGGAGATTTTTGGCAATTTGGTTGTCATTGATGTCAAGCTTGATAAATAGGTGAAGTATCATTGATTAATTGGTTTGAGAAGCATTGCCAATATTGGACATATTGTTATGAAGGTGACTTGAATGCCAATCATTGTCAATATTGGACATAATGTTATGAAGGTGACTTGAATGTAAAGCATTGTCAATATTGGACATAACGTTATGAAGGTGACTTGAATATCAATAGAAAGATAATATTGAATAATATATTGTATGAGTTTGATACACTCATCTTATATTGTATAAGGTTGAGATTGTGTCATTAACATCCATGCGCAAAAGAAGAATCTGTGAAGAAACTGTCCAGATAAAAAGGGTAAATGGAAAATCCAATATAGATCCATACAAATCACAAATAAAGAAGTTAATAAGACATGGTTCATTAAAAGTGATTCAAAAAATCTCAATTGAATAAGATTCTAGAGTTGAGACATAATTTCAATGGTGGATGTTTGGTGAGGAAACATTGACACCATCGAGTCACAAGTTGAGTTGATTCAAACAACAATAAGGTCGACTATTTGGAAGTTGATCGACTGCAAGACGAGTCAAAGACAAGTCGACCAACTGCAAGCCTGCAGATTGAGGGAAGTTGGAGAAGACAAGTCAATTGATTTCAAGATGAGTTGAAGACAAGTCGACCCACTGAAGGTCGAATTCGAATGAAAATTGAGTCGGGAAATACAAGTCGACCAAAGCAAGTCGAGATGACCAAAGTTAATTTTTTCAAGTTGGTTTTCTTTCGAGTTGAGACGATCCAAGAAAGAAGTAACCTAAAGGTAGAAGTTGAAGAAAACTTAAATACAAGTCAGGTCGAGCCTGAAGTAAGATCGGTCGACTAAAATTGAAATCCTCAAGTCAAAATTTCTCCTAGTTGAGTCGACTAAAAAGATGTTTGTTGGTCGAATGAGCAAGCAAATACGAAAAAGGGTGAGACCAAGTCAAATCTTTAGTGACTAGCAGTGGAGAGGGAACCGATTTTAATATAACCATAAAGAAAAATGTTTACAAGTTGAGTTTAAATAATCACCAACAAAGGAGATATGTGGAGGTCAATTTAGACATTCATGAAAAGGTAATATGTACTGAAGTCGATTTGACATCCGATAATGAAAGGAAAATCTAGGCAACTTGCCATCAAAGAACCACTTGTACCGTCCACCTTGCACACTTTCTGGGGAAGTTTCATGTGTTACGACTAATTGGACATGTTCTGCAAAAAAACCCATGTCGTAGAATTTTAAAATTCATTTCCATCACTCCAAAATATTCATATGAAAATCGTTGTCTAAATTGGTGTATGAAAATCAATTAATAAAAGTTACCATTTGTGTTAATTAAATGAAGGGTGCAATGTTTCATTCCAAAAGGACACATTGTTTCAAAGTGGCACCATTTGGAGGACTATATAAGTAAAATAATATGAAGGGAAGAAGGTGTCTTGGTGGATATATATATATATATATATATATATAATCGATTGAATGAAATTTCATTCTATCAGGTTGGTGCCTGTTTACAAGCTGAGTTTTGTCATTAGGATTGGATTCCTCACATCTCAGTTGGATCTAAGATCAACAAGATGGGTCTTTTTATGAGGGTTGGATTCCTTATTTCTCAGTTGGATCTGAGAACTACAAGCTGGGTCTTGTATCAGAGAGCTGGATCTCTCATATTCAGTTGAAGTTGAAGATATTAAAAGATTGATTTTATTTGTATTCATTCAAGTTAAATAAATAAAAGAATGATATTTTATCTACTTCATATAGTTTGTGTTGTACATGTTTATGAATAATTAATTGAACTACATATATCATATTCAGTTAATTTAGTTAATCTATGAAAGTGTGAAAAGTAGCCAAAAGTTACAGACATTGATTCAACCCCCCTCTTAGTGTTAGTGTCTGTTTCAACAACATGCATGTACACACATATAGTAAACAATATGTATTAATAATGGGTTAGGTTTAGGGTTAAAAGGATTACATACAAGAAGAGTCGAATTTAAATTAAAATTATATATGGCATAAAGGATTACATGTTATAACATTCTAATTTAAATGAAAATTATATGACATTCCTCTATATTATTCCATTGGATGTCTATGTCTATGTCAATATACTAGCACAACCACATTTAAGTAAAAGTGGTTGATATAGGCTGATAGGTGCCATTAGTTTTAAAATGTGGAAAATGGCGCCAATCTGCATATATCAACCACTTTTACTAAAATGTGGTTGTTCTAGTACATACTGTGGACAACCTAGATGGACTCTTATTTCTTCTTCTCACCTCTGGTTGGATTGGGGGGAGGTTAGACCTTTAATTTCCATAAGATCATGATGTTGGTGGGTTTTTTTGTATTCCTTTAGTGTTGCTTGGAATGAATTCTCTATTATCTTATTATTAGAGTCCACAGAGAGAGATTCCACACGATGAGGAAGGAGTAAACTACAAATTCTATTACATTCTGATTCCAGTGAATCAATTATATGCTTATGGAGTAGTATAATACTCATGATATTAGCGTTATGGGTGGAGCAATCCTGCTATAATTCAAATATTTTTGTAGAAATTACCATAAGAGTGTTGCTATTGGCCTGAGCTATCTCCTCATGCCAATGAAGAACTCAATGAATTTCTCTAAAATCTTCAAAAACCATAGTTGGTAAAACCTCAAATTTATTAGAAACTAATATCAATGAGAAATCCCAGAACTAACAATAAAATAAGCAAAACCATAGATTGGAGTCCACAGGCTTGGAAATAGAGATGACAGAAGGCGAGTTGGGAAACTCCAAACCAACCAAACTTAACCCATCCACAAAGAACTCAATAGCCTCTAATTGTAACTCAAAATTTATACCATTCCAAAATTTATAGTGATCTTGAACCTGAAAACTACCTATGAGATTCCAAAAGGAAAAATATGGAAAACCAAGACTTGCCTTACCGAATTTTTGATATTGAAATGGTAGGAAGAGGTTCCCCACATATTTTGTTTTAATCATGATCTCGTGATCAACGTCGTTGTTGTTTTTTCATTTCTCCATTGTCAATCCAGTATTTGCAGCTTAGTGTTGGAGCAGATGAGCAATACCTCTATAAAACCATCCATAAATGTTCTATGAAAACCATCCATGAATGACTATGAATTATCATCAAATTTTTTCACAAAAGCAACATAACAGATGATTACAAATAGTCAGATCAAAGTCTTTTAACATGTCAGACCAATCAAAACCCATATAAATTATATTTTATTTAACGAAAATATATTAATTTTATATGTAATAAGGTTAAACATCGAAAACTATTTTTAAAACTTATAAATTAATTAGAAGTCAAATTAGTTTACTATAATTACGCCGATAGGCGTACACCTATTGGAAATGGGCATATTTAATACGTTTTTAATCCTTAATGCGTTTTCTATGGACATGATCAAATGTGGATCAAATATTCTTTGTCGTCACACTAAATGAAGGGTTCTGATTTGAAATATTAACTTCCTTTCTTTTATAAAGGCGTACGTTTATGTGTTTACTTTTTCACATTTACTTAATACGATTAAGAAATTACCGTGTTGTCCAACTAATTGCCACGTTTATGTGATTAGCAATGGAGTATGTGATTAGGGTAATGTATTGCCACATTTAAATACCTCACCTAATTCTTTTCTTTTATGGATGAATGGAATGGAAGGTGTCAATGCTCACCATTTCCACTTCCTCAGCTATTTCTTTTTCGGATGGATGGTAGTTGGCATCTTGTTGGTGGACGTTTCATATTATGGGTGCCTTTATGTGGCGTTCCATTGTTGTTACTCCACCTTTATGTGACCATATATTTCGATCATTGTTACTCGCACAGATTGGACATATGTGACCATATATTACTATTGTTGTTACTCACATGTATTGGATGCATTGGAGCACGAGCAAGAGAAGCACGATTTACTCTTTGCAATTTAGGATTTTGATTTACTGTTTACTAGTTCAATTTCTTATTTAGGTTTATGATTTATAACCATGAACAATTTAGGTTTACCGATCACCGATTTAGGTTCATAAAATATCTATTTACGGTTTATGATTCTCAGATTTACGGTTTATGCTTTTGAATCCATGTACACATTTTTTTTTACAGTTTTCAAGTTTCAAGACTGCAAGCGATGCTTGTTGTGGGCTGGGAAAATATGACGGGGATATCATATGCGTCTCTTTAGACATGTCTTGTGCCAATGCTTCCTCCCATGTATGGTGCGATGCATACCATCCTACAAACATAGTTAACTCTATAATGGCAGACAATACTCCCACCTAGGATGTTCCACTCACTGGATTTAGATGCTCTCCCAAATTTACCACCGGTTGACATAGATATTTGCAACCAAAAGTTTATCACAAGAGATAATTAACAATTGATTAATTATTAGGATTAGGGTTATATTAATTATTTAATTACATTTATGAAAATAAAATCATTGTCCCCGGTTGCATGTAGAATGTAAATTCTAGAGAAGAAGGTTTTGTTGAGTGAACTATTGGACAATCACAAACTAGATATAGAGACTTCTAGGCCTTATCAATTGAATCCATCTAGTATTATATTTACTTGGTTCCCTCTGCGCATTTGTTGAACTTTATCATCTTTTAGGTTTTTTCTATGTGTAACTAACAACCCAACTAGCACTAGACCAGAGGTGACTAAGTCTCCAAAGCTCGAGTTTCTGTATTAGAAGCCCAATGCGACACGTCCTTAGAGTGATCTTTGACTACAAATACTCACGAGTCATTTGTGAACATCATTTTGAAAAATTGTACATCCTCAAAATTCAGGGTTATATGTCATTCTATTTCAATGTAACCTTTCACAATCACAATTTCTTTGTTTATGGTGTTTTTCTTTGGCGAGTTAAATTCTATGACTTTTGAACTCATTTTTAAGGATTTTCGGCCACTAAAACGAGTGAGTTTCTATTCAGAACTAGAGAAACAATGGTATTATCGATATGTGCAAATCTGGGGTCTAAATAGAATCATGTAAATTCACATAGTTTTTAGATTAAGAAATTTTAAATTATTTTCCAGGTTATTGCTCGACTTTCTTCTTTAATTTGATAAAGAGGACAGTGAAACTACACATAATATTTCTAAGGTTCTTGGTAAAAATATAAAGTGGAAGCATCAATTATAAAGTTAAGGTGATTATAGTTTATCCAAAATTTTGATTTGATATAACGCAATGAAATTAAACATATTATATACTCCATGCATCGAAGCTGTCTGACTCGTCTTCATCATACCATGTGTAAAATTTCCTTCCAACAAGATAACAGCAGATTCTTGCGGTTTACCAACAAGATAACAACGGATTTTGCCGATTTTGCTCTCGTTATTATTGCTCAGCCATCGTGCTGGCCTTCCCCACTACTTAACATGTGCTTTGGGTGTTTCTCTTATGTAATGGTTGCAATGATCAACTTAAATGCTATGGCCATTTATGTTTGTGGATCTACTCTTATACCTGACATTTAATATTATGAATTGATTGGTGGAAATGATCAACTTAAACACTTTGGCCATTTATGTTTGTGGATCTACTTTGATACTTAGTATTTAATGTTAATGTTATGAACTAATTGATCGGTCATACTTCATCGGTCATACTTCATGATATTTCATATCACTTCATTCAATTTATTTTAAAAGAAAAGTTATGCATAAATGTAATGTTAGTGCCATGTTATTGAAATGGTAATATATCTTTATTCTTACTTCATGACTCATGACATGTGAGAAGATTTCATTAGATTTCTTCTTACTTCATGATATGTGAGAAGATTTCATTAGTTTTTTTTTTTTTTGAATTTTTGAATTTTATTTTATAAGGTTTTAATTTTTGAATTTTTAGGATTATGGTATATATTATATTAACAATTATATATATATATATATTCCCCAGATTTTTTTTTTATAATTTTATTAATTTGGTACAAAATTACATTTGTAGATATATATTGACTATAAAAAAGATAGCCAAGTATATATTATCTTAATGGAAGTGAAAGTTGCAACAAAAATTCAGTTTTGACATATCGCCAAAAAACTACCTTTCCCTCTTACCACATGCTGAGTCAAAGGTTGTCTCACAACCCATATACAAAACACAAAACATGATTCTTATGTAAAATATTACATATATGCATATACAGGTAACCCTATATTCTTGCTAACAGTTCCAAGAAGAGGTAAAGTCCTATAGTAGTCCATCCTGGAAAGTCCCATGGTATTCAAAACTGCCCCCTGCTGAATGCTCGGATATATGCCATCTGCCAAAATCTAATTGCGAGGCTTCTTTGGAAAGTCTATCAGCCAATTTGTTTCGTTCCCTGTAGATGTGAGAGAAATATGTAGTGTCAAAAGCAGTGATAATCCTTAAAACTTCCTCAAGTATTGGCACAAGATGAGATACATGAAAAATTTGAACCCTATTCACCCAATTGATGACTAATAAAGAATCCCCAAAAACCTGTAAAGTTTTGCAGCCTTTTTCCACAACAAATAAAGGTAAAAGTTTAAAGCCATAATCTCAGAGAAATTGTTTGAGCCAACTCCCAACCCAACCCTGAGTAGAAAAAAATGATGTATGGATAAGTATAAACAACCCCCCCACAAAGTAATTGATCTCCTGAATCCGCCCCATCAAAATATGCCCACAGCCGTTCCCTGTCTATTTGTTTCTCCGGGACCACTCGAGCAATACCAAGACCCACCCTAACCAAAGGCTTTATATGTGCAAGGATTCCAAGGCAATTGATAACCACTTGGGAGGGCAACTGGATCTCATTCCGAAAAATCGAGGAATTCCGAGCTATCCAAATCCCCCATGGAACAATGAAGGGGAAGGACTTGATGATCTGCGAAGTCCTCGACGCGAACCAAATCTTCAAGGCCTCCTTAAAGGATACACCTTGCCATCCACCAATGGAGATGTTCAAACTATTTGCTTCCGCCCATACTGAAATGGTAAAAGGACAACACATAAAAATATGATCGACAGTATCCTCCCGTGCTTTACAAAGAGAACACCAACCCATACCATTGAATTGTCTCTTCTACAGGTTTTCCCATGTTGGAATTTTGTTCTCCATAATAGACTAGATCAAAATTTTCCCCTTAGTTGGGCACCTTTGTTTCCAGATTTTTTTCCACCACCACTTTACATCTTGTTGCAGGTGATCAATACTCAACTGTACATATCCAACTTTTGGGGTGTAAACCCCTCCCAGGTCCCCATCCCAAAGGAGTTCGTCATCCCGATCCGACAGGCGAATATTCACTCTCCTAAGAGTACAGGTATACCTTCCCCAAAGAATTAAATATGCCCCTTATAAACCCATCAATCTCCCATCTTTCCAAACTTGGCACCAAATATTTGTGGCAAGAGGTTCCCCAACCTATGCCAGGTAGAAAAACCCCCTTGATCCAATTTGGAGCGTAAATCTACAGGGAGTAAATGCTCTCTATAACTATCCGCCCAGGGATACAAACCAATACTAAGCAAGTTTCCAGACCCAAATTGCCAGGCTAAACCAAGCCTCACCACCTCAAAATCTTTAAGAAATGCCTTCCACATAACAAAGATCCTCTTCGCACTTAGTCCTGGATTCCCGAGCCACTCCAATAAAGAGAGAGGAGCCACATATTTTTGGAGGACTACTTTGGTCCATAAATTCTTTGTGGTAATAAATCTCCACACACATTTTGCTACTAATTCTTTAGAAAACAAAAAAATATTCTTTAGACCCCAACCCTCGAGAGCTTTTGGTTTTGGAATTATCTCCCAATGAACCCAAGGCATTATGAGATTCTCCTTCTTTCCCCTCCACAAATAAGAGAAGGACAATTTTCTATCTTTTTCCAGAATACCTTTTGGGATCCAAGAGAGGGACATCCAATAAACTAGGACTGCCTCCAGTACTGACTTGATCAGAACTAATCTCCCAACCCGAGACAACCATTTATAGCTCCAAACTTTTAGTCTTTTTTCCAATTTAGCCAAAAGACACAACCAGTCAGTCTTCCGGTAATCATTGGGTTTCAAGTGAAAACCAAGATATTTCCGCCCCTCATCCAACCCCTGAATTTGGTAAGGGAGTTGAGCCAAAAAATGTTGAATAACTTATGCCTTGACCAAGGAAAAGAGTATACTAGATTTATGTTCATTAACCATCATACCGGTTGCTTTTTAAAAAAGAATGAGACCCTCTATTAAAATGTTAGCTTCTCTCTTCGTACCATCACATAAAATTAGGATATCGTCAACAAAAAGTAAGTGTGTGATGTACAACCCATTGGAAATTTTTATACCTGTGAATCTCCCAACATTCTTTGCCCCCACCAGAAAACGATCGAGCTCTTCTGCCACAAGGAGAAAAAGTAAAGGTGACATAGGAAAACCTTGACACAGTCCTCTTTCCGCTTTAAAGAAATAAGAGGCTGAACCATTGATGAGTATGGAGAAAGAAACCAAAGTCATACATCCCATCACCCAATTGGTAAAATCCAAGCCAAAACCAAGATGTATCATAAGAATTCTTAAATACAACCAGTTTACCCAGTCATATGATTTGGATAAGTCAATTTTTACCACAGCTCCCCAGAGATTCTTCGTTTTTATACTATGTAGTCCTTATTGAGCTACACCAATGGCCTCATGGATTTTCCTTCCTTCCAAAAATTCAAATTGTTCATTGGAAATATGTTTGGACATAATCACCTTCAACCTTCTATTGATTACCTTTGAGATAATCTTGTACAGACATTTAGATAACGAAATAGGCCGGAAATATTCAAAATAGGAGGGATTATCTACCTTTGGAATGAGCATAATGAAGGTAGAGTTTATAGGATTATGGATGTAGCCATTCACCTTTGATTCCTTGACCACCTTCAAAATATCAGGTCCAATTAGATAAAAAAAAACCCAAATAAAATTCAATAGGCCATCCATCAGGCCCATGACTTTTCCCTTTTTGAAAAGAGTGAATAACTTCCAATAGTTATTTTTCAGATACTATTGCCATTAAAGACCCAATATCTTCCTCCTCTACAAACCGAGGGAATAACTGAGCCACCTGTATAATTTTTGCAATAGACGAACCCTACTGCACTTTAAATAACTCACTGAAGTGTTCAATACCCAACTTGGCCAAGCCTTCAAAAGAAGAAACCACCTCCCTAGCCCTATCCCTTAGACCCCAAATAGTGTTAGCCATTTTCCTACCTTTGGAAAATGCTTGAAAAAACTTAGTGTTCTCATCACCACATGAGAGCCAAATTGCATGACTCTTTAATCTCCACAAAGATTAATTTTCTTCTAGTAAAGCCCTATGTTTTTTCTCCAAACCACAAAGTATCTCTTTGGCATCAAGACTAGTGAACCCCTTCCCTGCCCCTCCCTGAATCTCCAACAGTGTTGTTTTAATGTCTCTCAAATATTGATCATGCTTGAGCTTTTTCTCCTTAGCCCAACCCATTGTCGCTTGTTTCAACCTTTTGAGGTTACCCACAAACTGGATTGCCACAAGCACCTGAATCCCATCATCGATTGGAGACCACAAACCCATCACTAATTCTTGATAAGAGGGGTTTGAGATCCATCCCTCAAAGAATTTAAAGGGGCTCGACACCCTCCTGCTTCCATCCCTTAGTTCTAGCATAATCAGAAAGTGGTCGGATTCCCCAGTATAAGCAACCCACTGTCTAACCAAATCAAATGAATCCAGGAACTCTTCTGCCAATAAAAATCTGTCCAGATGCTTAGCCACCCTGTCGCCCCCAACCTTCCTATTACACCAAGTAGGGGTCATTTTTTGTGGTTCAACATCCACTAACCCCGTCTGGTCCAAAAAATTTAGAAAAAAATTGGTTAGGGAGACCAGGGTAGCCCATTGAACCCACACCTCCGAGACCCCTAAAGAGAAGTTAAGATCTCCACCAATAATAAGATCCTTACCCTTGATCCACGAGCAATCTGTAATTTTTAAACTTGCGAAGTAAAGCAATGCATATAGATTCTTAAGCAAGACATAAATTAATCAATGGCTCATACACATAGTACACAAAGATTTTATACCAGAAACCCTCAACCAGGAAAACCTTTCTTATATTCATTATATCGAATTGCACCATTGACCATACAATATATACAATGTTTTTTAGGTATTCCGTAGATACCAAAACCCTAATCCCTTAATCTGGGATTAATTTACAAAACCGCTAAAAATAGCAAAATCTGCTAAAAATAGAAAAAACCGCTAAAAATAGCAAAAGACCGCCCAATTTTTTTTATTTCGGGGCACTGCCCTGAACCCCATCGGCCACAGGCTACTGCCCGTTGCTGAATGCTGTGCATAACCAAGGTGGGGCATACCTGCCCCTCCCCTGGGACCCCCTTAGGAAAGCGCCCAACGCACAGGGCACAAACAAAGCACTAGTGCAAGGGATCGTCATACGCAGTTGTCATATCTAACGCACCCACACAAACACATGCAAAGAATATAACACATACCCAACATTCTCCCACTTGTTGTTTTCTTTGCATCCAGGGGTCCAGGGGATTATATAGTCAACAATCCAGGGAAGCAAAGCCCATTGTTACTCTACACCAGAAGAACTTTTCTGTGCTCACAGACTTTGTCAATGAATCTGCAACATTCTTCAAAGTGTCAACCTTTGTCAATGAATCTGGAACACCTTCTTTTCCTCAACCATGTCTCTCACAAAGTGATACTAAACATCAATATG
>ML811965.1:35756-52206 GCA_009831015.1 Picea engelmannii
TGGGTTCCAAAGCTTATATCCTTTCACACCATCTTTATAACCAATAAAGATACACTTTTCAGCTTTATTATCCAGCTTACTCCTATTTTCCTTTGGAACATGTACATAAGCACAACCAAACACTCTAATATGTTGAAGAGAGGGTTTCTTTCCAGACCATACCTCGTGTGGAGTTTTATCATCCAACGCTGATGAAGGTGATCGATTGACTAGGTAACATGTTGTACCCACTACCTCTGCCCAGAATTCTTGTCCTAACTCGGCACCGCTGAGCATGCTCCTTGATTTTTCCATCGGTGTGCTGTTCATCCTTTCTACAACTCCATTCTGCTGAGGAGTGTATGGAGTAGTCTTCTGCCTTTCTATACCACACTTCTTACAGAATTCTTCGAATTCATTTCTGCAGAATTCTCCACCATTATCTATTCTCAATACCTTTATTTTCTTATCTGTCTGATTTTCTACCAGAACCTTAAACTCTTTAAATTAATCAAATACCTCAGATTTCTTTCTAAGAAAATAAATCCATGCGTTCCTTGAAAAATCATCTATGAATGAAACCTAATACATAGATTTACCTAGGGATGGAACATGAACGGGTCCAAACACATCACTGTGTACCAACTCTAAGATCCCCTTTGCTCTTGTAGCACCAGATGGGAATCTTAATCGATTCTGTTTACCATATATGAAATGTTCACATAAATCAAAATCCAGAGTGCAATTAGACATACCTTCAACCATACCTTTATCGTGTAGTGTTCGAAGTCCCTTTTCTCCAATATGCCCCAGTCTTTGATGCCACAACATGGTCTTCTTTTATGGGACAATATTGGTCTTGTCTCCTTCATTTCTCTGCTCAGGGACAACAAAATTGTTACACCCATTAGTATAAGTGATTCCCAACAACTTGTACAGAGTTCCACAACGAACTCCCCTCATCAACACCATTGCTCCTCGTACCATCTTGCAAGTGTTATTTTCAAATATAGTTTTCACTCCTGCATCACCCAACTTGCTTATAGATATTAGGCTCCTGGCTAGTTTTGGAATGTGTAGAACCCCAGGGAGAGTTCTAATCCTTCCATTGTTTAGCAACAACTTAACCCTTCCACGTCCCAATATTTTTGCTGTCAAGTCATCTCCTAGGAATACATCACCACCATCATATTTTTCATATTTAGAGAACCACTCCCTGTGAGGAGTCATATGGTATGACACACACGAGTCGATCAACCATACATCACGATCTGCATGTGTACTTGTAGATGCTAGGTAAACATCACCTCCTTCTTCAGTGGAGGTTTTCGCCTCTATGGAAGAGGTACTATCAGATCCCTTTGGTTTTCCAACCTTCTTAGACTTGCAATCTTTCTTATAATGCCATGTTTTACCACACTTCTAACATTTCCTCAAAGATTTTCCTGGAGACTTAGATCTACCTGTAGATTTAGATCTCCACCCTGAAGGCTTACCAAGGTTCCTGTCTTGGGTACACCCTCTTACAAATAAAGCATCTGTGCTGTGACCATCCATGCTTTTTCACCTCATCTCTTCAGATAACAAAGATGCAACTACATCCTCATACTTCAATATAGATTGAGTGGTACTACCTATTGCTACAACCAAATTATCCCAAGAGTCTGGCAAAGAACATAACAAAGTAATACACTTATCTTCTTCTACAATCGTAATATTAACAGAGCCAAGTTGACTTATCAGAGTATTAAAGGCATTTAGTTGTTTTGTCACAGAATCTCTATCTTCCATACTAATATGATACAACTTCTTTCGAAGAAACAACTTGTTTACCAGGGACTTTGATTGATACAAATTCCCCAACTTATCCCATAGTTCCTTGGCTGTAGATTCTCCTGAGACATTCAACAACATCGAATCTGCCAGGCAAAGTCGAATAGTACTCCTTTCTCTTCTGTCCAACTTATCCCAATCTTCCTTCGACATACTAGTAGCTGGTGTACTAGTAGGTTGTGTACCAGTGGCCTGTGTGCTAGTAGACAGTGTACCAGGATCCACAACGATCCATTGTTCTTTGTCTACAAGAAGGTCCTCCATCTTGAGCTTCCATAGCTCAAAGTTTTTACCGTTGAACTTCTCTATCTCGATTCTAGATGAGCTCGCCATTCCTCTTTCTATACTCGAATCTCCACTGCAAAAGCTCCCACTAAACCCAGGTTTATCACATACCCAAGATAAACTTTATCTATCAAGACCGAGCCAAACCCTCAACAACAAAGGCGTCCCTATAAAGCCAAAAACAATCTCTGATACCACATGTAAGTTTTAAACCTGTGAAGTAAAGCAATGCATATAGATTCTTAATAAAGACATAAATTAATCAATGACTCATACACATAGTACACAAAGATTTTATACCGGAAACCCTCAACCGAGAAAACCTTTCTTATATTCATTATATCGAATTTCACCATTCACCATACAATATATACAATGTTTTTAGGTATTCCGTAGATACCAAAACCCTAATCTCTTAATCTGGGATTAATTTACAAAACCGCTAAAAATAGCAAAAAACGCCCAAAAAAAGTATTCAGGGCGTTGCCCCGAACGTTGCGCGTAACCAGGGGGGGCATACCTGCCCCCCCTAGGAAAGTGCCCGACGCACACAGCACAAACATGGCACTAGTGCGAGGGATCGTCAGACGTAGTTGTCATATCTGACGCGCCCACACACATACATGTAAAGAATATAACACATACCCAACACAATCAACTAAAAAAATTCCAGTATTGTTTTCTATCTTAGTAAGGCCCATAAACATTGATAATTGACACACTACGCCCTAGTGCAGAGGAGAAACATGACATACCAATTCCAAAAGAAAACCCCCAAATTGTAAATTCTAACCTTATACAATATCTACTGCAAACAAATATTCAGAAAAAAAAAACAGAAAATATACAATGGCGAATACAAACATTACACAGAGATTTTTCCCCTGGAAACCCAAATCGGGAAAACCAACATATTCTATATTCATTCATTGTGATACATTGTTTACAATACAATATACATATAGGATCCAGCGACATCCAAAACCCTAAYCCAATGACCTGGATTAGTCCAAAACCCTAATTCCTTAACCAGAAATAGAAAACCATCAGCAAAAACCATGTGCTGAAAAACCACCTAAATACATGACATGTTTCCCGAGGCAAATTTTTTTTTCGGGGGCACTGCCCTCGAACCCTCATGCGGGGGGCTCCGCCCCTCTACACCCCCCTCTAACCCTCTTGTGCACCCGACACATACACTTAGACACTACTACTCATGCAAAGAGTATAACACATACCCAACACAAACACTTTCCAAATTACAATTATTTTTATTCCACCCTATAGCCAGGCCCCCTGAACGACCCCTCGCATCCACTGCTGCAAACATACATCTCGGAAAGAAGGACTCAAGTAACTTTACCACTGGGTCACTATCCCCGAACGTTTCTTGTAACAAAATGAAATCCGATGAATTCATCTCCACTAGCCTTCGTAAGGACAATTTTTTTGATGGGTTCACCAACCCCTGACAGTTGAAGGACAAGACCCTCATGAGGTAACTACCTCATGGGGTTACTTTGCTCTAAGCACCCATACAATAGAATATTTCCTCCCCAATTCCAAATCAATCCTGGCCCGATCTTGTGCCAAGAGGAGATGTGATTTCCGACCCCTTCCTTTACCCACATATGTTGTCCGAGGAAAACATCCCAACCCTTGTCCATCCAAACTATGGACATCAGACACTAGTAGTTCTCCCTTTACCACCAACCTACTCCTAAGGTGGTAAAGAAAATTTCTTTCTTCTGATGAGGAGTCTGTAGAAGCAGAGGGGGTGGAAAAAAGAGAGGAGAGAGAGGTAGAGGTTAACACAATTGAGGGAGACAAGGATGTAGTACATGAGGGAAATCCAGGACCGGGTTCCACGACACCTACCACTTGCAAGGAAGACTGACCAGGAAAATACAAATCCTTAAGTAATGAAGTGCCCCCCTCCCCCCCTAAGTTCAGAGACGACGTGACCAAACTCAGAGAAAAAAACAAACCACCGGAGGACAAAAAAAAAGAAAGAGAGACCAAATGATCCACTGAGTTACCCCTCTCACCACTCAATAAGAGAGTACCCACACCATTCCAAACCACATCATCAAACCCCAAAATTGTAAATCAAGAAGGAACAGACAAAGAGACACCCAATAAGGACTTACCCGAGAAATCCTGCTCTTAGCGAAGAGTGTCCACCATAGGTGGCAGTAATTTTGGCACAACAGCCTTAAGAGAAGCTGTACAACAACCTGTGTTTCTTGGAAGAGAACCCTTTGAGTCCATTCCCACAAAAGGTTTCCTCGCCCCCCCCCTTTTTCATTCCAATGTCCAACTGCTCCTCCAAAGACTTCCTCAAGGGGGAAGAAGTTGATACCAATCCTTTTGATTTACGACCTTTCCCTTTCAAAGGAAGAGCACAATCTGCAATCCCATGACCATAAACATGACATATGTGACACCGAAAAGAAATCCCTTCATAATCCAGAATCTGAAAAAATGTTCCAGCCGTTGACTCAATCATAATCTCCTGTAGTAGACCCAGGCGCAAATTTATCCTGACCAATATCCGAGCCACTAAAATAAGCCTAGTATCTTCAAAAGACATATCCGCATCTAAATAACTCCCTAGCATATTTCCAATGGCAGCAAAGCGTTGCTGATTCCATAACTGCATTGGAAGACCCGAGAGCCTGACCCAAATCAATTCTTCATCGATACTTTCCTTTTTTGCATCAAAAGTAGGGGTCCATATCTTAAGGATAAAGGGCGTATCTTCCATGCTCCAAACCTTCAATAACACCCAATTAACATCCTCCGTGGATGAAAAATGAAAGCAAACCATCCTTGTGTTAGTAAACGGATGTGTGACATCTTTGCAATATCCTTTAACCAGTTCTTGGTTATCCAATCCCTTAGAAAGGCCATGCCCAACTTCTTTCCCCTTACCCGACCAACCACCACCCTTTCTGAGAAATCCACCACCCTGTCCATGTTAATATCCGCCCGAAAAACTAGCTGATCAACGCAAGTCCATTCACGGGCACACCAGATGGGTTTGGAGGACAAAATGAGACGACCCTCCGCTCCTTTCTGGCCCTTTAGAGGCCTCTCCGACTGCTGTGTGTCCTTCGTGGTATTTTCCCCTCTCTTCTCGGGAACCCTACCCACATTACTTCCATCAACATCCCCTTACAAATTGCCCCCAACTCCCCTGTCACCACCCAAAGAATCGTTTACCATAAATTCGGACGGTGAGTACACCAATGGATAACTAAAACCTTCTGAAACTGTTCTAGGCCTACATAAATCTCCCTCCTCCAGGATGCCCAAAATCAGGTCACAAACCCTCGAGTTGATCACCCCCACTTCATTCCCCAAACCCCTTTCAAGACCCCCCACCGGATTGAAGAAACACGTGTAAGCTTCCCCCCAACCCTCGAAAAACCCCAAACCTCTGGTAAAAGACAACTCACCCACCGAAGTAAAACCCAATCCTGTCACACCTGATAGGATAGCTCCCAAACCCACCACCTCCTCACACAAAGTCAACCCCGACGGAATGACCTCCAACCTGGGAATCTCATCTGCAAGAAAACCCCTCACCCCACCTGTCTCCTTCCATACGTCCAAAACTCTGCCACCCTCCAAACCCGCCAAGAAAGAAGCTAATATTCTGACACCATCATAGTTGATGGGGTCTTCCCCCTCCCGTGTCGCCGCCATGGCGAACTACTTACATGAACAACTGCCCCTGAATTAGCCCTCTAACCCCCTTACCAAATCCCATAAAACCCCCATCCATGTCATAAAATCTTAACCCTAACCCGCCATTTTCGTCCAGCTTCAAAGTTAAAACCCATCTTGTCCATGTGATGGTGAAGTCCTTCATTTATATTATATTATTTTCTCTTTATATTATATTATTATTTTTTATTTTTTTCTTTTATTAATATATTTAAAATTTCATTTTATTATTATAATTATGTATTTTTTTTAGAATCTCTTATAAATGATTATTTTGTTGGTTTATTTAAAAGTAAATTGTTTAAAATAATAATCAAAATATTAAAATACAAAATATAAATACTTTTTAATTGAAATTAAATTATTTAAAATAGTCTCCAAAATACAAACACATTAAAAAAAGAAAGTAATTCAACAAATTCAAACATTAATAATAAAAACAACATCAAAAAAATAAAAAAATTAACAATATTAAATAATTATTTTATTATTTTTTTTTTAGAAAAAGTGTTCAATTAAATCAAATGTCTAATAATAATATATTATATCAAAAAATATATAATATTTTATATTTAAATCAAATATCTAATAACAATATATTAAGAGAAAGATGACATTTTGTATTTTGATTGACATTATTTTTATGAAAGATTCTATTATAAAAAAACAAATTTTGATGAAAATTTTATTATAAAAAAATAAATTTTGATGAAAATTTTATTCCATTATAAAGTAGAAAAAGAAAACACCATGACATGAAAGAATCTGTCACCTTTTTGACACTGAAAGGATTGAAGATGAAAAATAGTTTCTCCTCGAGATCTCTTGTATGAACATGTTAGTTGTACGAGAACATGTTAGTTGTATGAATCTATCCACAAAAACAATACCACGAAATCGATCACAATATGATCAACATAGCCCTATCTTCGCAATCTGATGAACATAGCCCTATCATTGCAATGTGACGAACATGAACATACATTGCAATGTGATGAACAATTCCCTATCATTGCAATGTAATGTGACATCGCAATGTGATGAGCATATGCATGTCATCCCAATGTGGATAGTAACGTTGCAATGTGCCGAACAATGCCCTATCGTTGCAATGTAATGTGACATCGCAATGTGATGAGCATATGCATGTCATCCCAATGTGGATAGTAACGTTGCAATGTGACGAACATAGACATGTTGTCCCAATGTGGATAGTAACGTCGCAATGTGACAAACATAGACATGTTGTCCCAATGTGGATAGTAATGTCGCAATGTGACGAACATAAATAGACATCATAATGTGACACACATTGTCTTCTCGTCACAATGTGACGAACATAAATAGACATCACAATGTGATGCACATCGTCTTCTCGTCTCAATGTGACGAACATTTCTTCATGTTGCTATGTGTTGCACATATTCCGACGTCAATGTTGATCACAATGTGATGAACATAGGCATGTCGTAATGTCGCAATGTGACAAACATAGGCATGTTGCAATGTGACGAACATAGGCATGTCGTCCGAATGTGGATAATAACATTTCAATGTGACGAACATAGGCATGTCATCCCAATGTGGATAGTAACATCGCAATGTGACAAACATAGGCTTGTCATCCGAATGTGGATAGTATCGCAATGTGATGAACATAAACATACATCACAATGTGGCACACATCGTCTTCTCATAACAATGTGATGAACATTTCCTCACATTGCTATGTGTCACACATATCTCGACATCAATGTCGATCAAGCATATCACATTGCCATGTGTCACACATTTCCTCAATGACGAACATAGCCATGTCATCACAATCTGCTGAACATAGCCATGTTGTCGCAATGTGATGAACTTAAACTAACGCCGCAATGTGACACACATTTCCATGTCGTCGCAATGTGACAAACATATATGTCGATCACAATATGATCAAAATTGCCATATCGTCGCAATCTGACGAAATAGCCCTATCATCGTGATGTGATGAACATAAAAAGATGTTGTAATGTGACAAAACATGCCCTATCATCGCAATGTAGTCTAAGGGCATTGTAATGTGACGTCACAATGTGACGAACATAGGCATGTCATCACAATGTGGATAGTAACGTCGCAATGTGATGAACACATGCATGTCATCCTAATGTGGATAATAACGTCGCAATGTGACAACCATAAACACACATCACAATGAGAGACACATTGTCTTCTCGTAACAATGTGATGAACATTTCCTCATGTTGCTATGTGTCGCACATATCCCGATGTCGGGATAAACATATTTATGTCACATAGGAAACCATGGTTAAACATAATCAACATGACCCACCATAATGAGCTCCACGTGGTCTATGAAAGTCATCCATGCGCATGTTCAATCATAGTCAACCATGGTCACGGTCAACCATAGTCAACCATGATCAACAATACTCAACTTTGGTCCACGTCAAGCTGAACCATAGTTAACCATAATCAACCATGGAAAACCATATTCGACCATATTCAACCATACTCTTGGTCATGATCAACAATAGTTAACCATAGTTAAGGTAATGGTCAACCAAAGTCATAGTTAAGGTCAAACATGGTGAATGTCATCCATAGTCATGGTCAACCGTTGTCATGGCCATTCGTGGTAATCTATGGACAAAAGATGTCAAACATGGTTAAGCATTGTCAACTATGGTCAACTGTAACCAACCACAATCAACCATATTGAAGGTTATGCTCAACCACGGTCAACCATAGCCAACCACAGTAAACCAAAGTCAACCGAGGTCTAATAAAGTTAACCATGGTCGTGGTTAGTGTCATGGACAATAAATGTCAACCATGGTTAACCATTGTCAACCATGTTCGACCATAATCAAGGTGAACCAAAATCAATCATGGTCATGGTAATGCACAACCATGGTCAACCATAGTCAACGATAGTAAACCAAAGTCTGAGAAGGTCTACTAAAGTTAACCATGATCAACCATAATTAAGCATGGTCATGGTAAACCAAGGTAAACCAGAATTAACCATGGTCATAGTAAACCAAGGTCAACCTTAGTCAACCAGTAAACCAAAGACAACCAAGGTGTAATAAATTTAACAATGGTCATGGTCATTGTCATAGTCAAACATAAGAAGCCATGGTCATGGTATACCATAGTCAACCATGGTCATTTTCGACCATATTCAAAATCATGGTCAACCATGGAGTCATCTTCTACCATAGTCAACCATAGTCTATCACAATCAACCTTGGTCATGGTCGACGTGGTCATCCATGGTCAACCATTTCGTAAATATTTCATTATTATTTATGTTGATATTTTTATTTGGAAATCTACTAATCCTCTTCATGCATGGTCATGGTCAACTATAGTCAACCATAGTCAAGGTCACGATCAACCACAATCATGGTTAAGGTCAACCATGATCAATGTCAGCCATAGTCATGGTCAATGATGTTCATGACTAACCATGGTCAATAACTTTTAACTATGATCAACCACAGTCAACCAAGATCAACGTTATTGAAGGTCATACTGAATATCCTTTAAAAATACTATATTATTACTTTATTAATATATCAATTTTTTATTATTTTATTAATGTATTAATACTTTCATGTAATACTTTAATGTATTCATTAAAAAAAAAAGTATTATTAATTTACTATTAATAATTAATTACTTTAATGTATTGATATATTTTTAGATACTTTATTAATGTAAGAATGTTTTATTAATGGATTAATTAATACTACTTTATTAATATATTATGTTTTAATTAATAATATTTTATTAATGTATTAGTTAACTAATACATTAAAAAAAGTTGTAATAACTAATTTATAATATATTTATTTTTTAATAATATATTCATAATGTATTATTTTATTAGTGTATTAATATATTTTAATGTTTTAAAATGAAATAATAATTTATTAATACATTATTGTTATACATTATTAATATATTATTGTTATACATTATTAATATATTACTACTTTAATACTGTATTGGGTAATAATGTATATTAATATATTCATGTAAATGAGTATATTAATATAACAATATGTATTATTAATGTATCATTATATTATCAATTTATCACTAATTTTTTAATCAACTAGTAAATGTATATTTTAATGTATTAATAAAACGTATTCTTTAATGTATTAATAGATTAATATGTTATATTATCATCAACTTATTTGTATTTTAATTAAATAATTATAGTAATGTAATAATGTATTACTAAATATAATAAGGGAACAATGTATTACTATTGTCTCAATGGATTACTTTATTAGTGTATTGATTCTTTATTAATGTTTTAATATTTTAGTAATTTATTTATTAATGTATTTATTTATTAATATATTATATTTTTATTAATGTATTTATTTATTAATGTATTATATTTTTGGCACATTTTGAAATAAATTGACACATGTGATTAGTGGAATGTAAACCATAACATTGTGGTTGATGCCACGTTTAGCCTGCGTTTCAAAATGTCATGATTATAACCTTTTTGTCACATTTTGACGAGCATGGCCTCCTCGTCACAATGTGAGGCAGATATCATGTCGTCGAAATGTGATGCAAATATCATGTCAGCGCAATACGATGAAAATATATTGTCATCATAATGTCACACAAATATCATATCGTCGCAATGCGACAACCATATCCTTCTTGTCGTAGTGCGATGGACAAAACATCGGCCCAATTAGTGCATTATTTAGCAATGTATTAGTATGGTCATTAAGGTCATAATAATGTGTTACTAAGGTGCGTAAAGTCAATGTATTACTACTTTATTCATGTATTATTAAAATGTATTAGTGTATTAATACTTTAGCAATGTATTAATACATTAATACAATACATTATTAAAGTATCAATTAATTAATAAGTTACATTATGCATAAATGAAAATTAATACTTTAATTTATACATTACATTAATTTAATGATGCATTATTTATGTATTAATACTTTAATAATGTATTAATATTTTATTAATGTTTTAATGTATTAATACTTTACAATATACATTAATGTATTAATGCCATCTATAGTCATGGTCATGGCTGACCATGATCTTCTACAGACAACAGTTGTCAAACATGGTTAACCATTGTGAACCATGCTCAACCAAGGTCAACCATAGTGAAGGTCATGCATAGTGAAGTTCTAGAGAAGTTAACAATGGTCATGTTCAAAAAAATTTAACATTGGTCATGGTCAACCATAGTGAACCATGGCCATTGACAATTAATGTATTAATACTTTAATAATGTATTATTAATGCATCGTCCCAATTACTAACATAGTAATGTTGCAAGTGATGAACATAGTAGCATCACAATCTGGAAAAAAATAGTAACGTCCCATTGTGTCGAACATAGCCTTGTCATTCCAATGTGACAAACATATCCCCACCATCACAATGTAATCAACATGCCTTATCATTGCACTATGATGAATATAGCCTCGTCATTGCAATGCCATGAACATAGCCTCGTCATTGCATTGTGATGCAAATATCCTATCCTTGTAATGTGATGAAAATATCCTGTCATCACAATGTGATGAGCATATCCTTGTCACGATGTTTTGAACATAGCCTTGTCTTTTCAATGTGACGAACATAGCCTTGTCGTCGCAATGTGATGAACATTGCCTTATCATTGCAACGTGGAAAATAAAGCCTTATTATCACACTGTGAAGAACATAGCCCTATCATCACACAATGAATAACATAACCTTATCGTCACACTATGACAAAGATATTATGCAATGGGATGAACATAGTGTCGTAATAATTTATCATCATCAGTTGTGGAAGAACAAGGATATGTAATTCTGATTCAAACTGGAGCAGAATTGATGTGTTGTTATAGCTTTTGCTTCTCAATATATCGACACTTTGTCCCGAGTTTTGTATATCATCTTGTTTATGGTTTAGTATTACTTTGTTATCTAAATCACATGCATATGATATAATTTATTATTGTTATACATATCTTGTTCCTTCCTAAGAGATAAAGAACATAACAGTTGTTGATTCGTTTTATGAATGATAGCTTTGTCTTCTTCGTAGGCTGAATTGTCATATAAGTTTTCTGCATATTAGGTTTCCCTTTTGCAGAGATTTATCATCATAAAACTGTTATGATTTCTTTTATGTCTTGTTTGTCCTGTAACATACTTCAAGAAGCAGCATAGCTGATCGTTTTCGAGAAACTTAAGGACCAAATGGTGTGAATTTCTTCCTCCAACCAGCTTAAGAAGTCATCTTACACAGGGCAGACTTGGAGCGTTTCCAGGTCAATTAGTTAGATGTTTATTGCTTTGATTAATTAGTATAATATAAATGATAGTTTAGTTAGATTTAGATTATATTGTTTTATTTCAGTAATGTATATTAGATTGTCTAATTTCAGTTAGCTTTCTTTTCCTGTTTATAAATACAAAAATCAAAAAGAGACCCTTGGCTGTCTTAGGGCAGCGATCACATGAGTTTTGCAGGTTTTAACTAAATCTGTAGTTTGTCTATATTGTATATTTGTGAATAAGGAATATCATAGCTGATAATTAGATAGTTGATTTGAGTTATTATAATCATAGTTAGTATCTTGTAGTTAGTAATTTATAGTTAGATTAGTGTAGTTAGTTTAGTTTGCTTTATTAGTTTCTAGTTTCCTCTATTAGTTTAGTTCTTTGTCTTTGTTTTATTAGTTTCTAGTTTCCCTTTAGATTTATTAGCTCAAATCATTTCTCTTTGGTTTCCATACGAGACCTTAGGGAGGCCAACGGAGCCGTTAAACTCGTCAGGGTGGTCCATTCCAAACGGCTTGGGTTATTAGACAACCCCGGACCGGTTCCACTCTCCCAGTTGACGGACGGTCAATTTTGCCCGTCAACACATTTGCAAAAGACTAATATAGATAAAGTAGTCATTAACCAAATGCAAATTGATAAACATAAACGTGAAACAAAAGATTGCTATTATGAAAAGATAAAGTTGTAGCAGAACATCAACTTCTGTCTCAGTTTGTATTAAAATTCCATATCCTTGTTCTCCCATGAATGAGGATCCATTATTACAAAAATAATAAGTATTTATAAGTTTTTCCACAGGGTAAAACCTCCCTGTGGAAGTTATCAAACTGTTTACATAATCTGGGAAGATATCCCAAAGTTGTCTAAACTAAGAAACTAAAATAAAACTAAAACATCCAAATATCTTCTAAACTGTCCATCAAATCCCATGCAATTCGAATTCACCTGAAAAGGGTCCAAAATAGACGAGTTAGAAGACTCTTTTATTAATAAAATGATAAAAATTAAATTCTATAGACTAGCTACAGAATCATGCGATTTTGTAGCTAGTCTAAATGAGATACAGAATCAACATCGGAATCGATTCAAAATCTTTTAAAAGAATTAAATCCAATTATCTTCCAATAACCATTTGAAAACGAATCATTGAGATTGAAATGGTTTTATCATTCAACATTAAACAGGATAAAAAATGATTCAACCAAACACAGAAATAGGAATACTCTGTTCATTTGTTACCACAAAATCGGGTCCATAGAGTCATAATCGAACAGTAATAAGATTGTTTCATATCCACTTGAAACCGATAATCAAACATATCGTATGTGATTGTTAAACAAGAGATATGATCCAATCCAACAAAATCATTTTCCAATCGTTATAGCTGTAACAATATAGCAAAAAGATTCATATCATTTAATTGAAAACAAAGATAGAAATACTCTGTTTCGATTATTGTCATAAATCAGGTAAATGAAATCATATGTAACAGCATCATAATCGTTTCTCAACAAATCAAATCCCTCTGTTATGAGATCATTTTGATATTCAATTGAAAACAAAAAAATTCTCAAACACTTCGTTATACTTGTCTCATCAACAGGAGAAATCACCGAACCGAACATGATTATCACAATAACTGTATAGCAAGCGATTTAGGCTATGAACGAATTCAAACCATAACTAACACATAACCAAAATCATAACAGGATCAATCAAACAGAATTATTTACAGATTTCGATTGTTGATCCTTGCACAACGAGCAAACAAGATCGATTAATTTTGATCACAATCGTTTCAATCAAACGAATCATAATAGGGTTTGACCAATTCATTTCACAAATCTAAAATACAGAGCATCAATTATAATCTGAACTTGACTCATAGGACAAACTTGCCAACTTAGAATAAGAGCGAATCGATTGGCTAAGGTTTTCACATAGTTGTTATGATTCAAATTCATTTCCCGATTCGGGCGCGAATGTTATTTGAGCGTATTGTTTTCATCAAAGAAACAATGTCATTATCGTTAACTTGGAAACAATCAAATATAGAATGTCACATGACACAGCATCATAACAAGTATCCTCCCGAAGACATTTACCAATCATAGCATACCAATGATAACGAAATCGAATCCGAGCAAAATCGTTTTCTAAATTAAGCATAAAAACTTCCTGTTGGGAGTGGGCTCAAAACGAATTGAATTGAAAACACACCATTAATTTCGTTGTTTCACTGAGACAAACTTAGCAAATAAAATCCAAACGAATAACCATTCCAATCCAAATAAAAATCTATGAGAAAATCATATATCAAAATTCTTTCTATTTTTATCAAAACGAAGCCATGTACAGGATGATCACCGAATGATAGAGGCATTTAGATGAGTGATCAAACTATTTAGAAGATGAATTCAAATCATTATATCAAACTAGATTATTTACAAAACAAAACGATGTCAAAACCATACCTGTGTAGCGACGAGGCTTCTTGATTATGTTAGCTTGGAATTTACAGCAGCCGTGGCTGATTCCACATTTTTGAACAGGACGGAGCCGGTTGTTTTTTTCTTTTTATCTGTTGTTTGTAGCTTGGCTTTTTGACTGGTTAGCACTGCAATCTGGTCTTCCAGTGATTGAATCTTTGACTGGAGTATAGGAACATCAATAAAATATTGTTCTAACCATGAATTGCATTGGTCACAGAGTGACTGTGTGGGTTTCGAGGGTTTGGACAAATGACTGAGGGTTTCACAAGGCAATTTAATACCTGGATAGTTAGGGCTGTCCTTTAGGCAGGGGGGTAGGTTTGATATAAAATCATATGAGGGTTCGGGACATAAACCTTGCGAGTAGGGGTACTCGCTGGCCAGAAAACGCTCAATATCAAAATCAGAATCCTCGCTCAGAACTATAGGGTTAGACTTGGCAGAGGGTTTCGGCTTGTTTCTAGCCATTCTCGAAATGAGTCGGGCATTCCTTTTCCCTTTGGCATTTGCAACAATGTTTTCCTTGGGCTTTTTTCTCATAGGCTTTGTAATGGCTTCTGCACTCTTAATTACAGTGTCGGGTAAGTCGATAGGAGGGTTGGCCGAGGGTTTAGGCAGTAGAAGATGCAAGGGTACAGGCGGTTTGGGCTTGGTTTCAATTACCACGGGTTTATCAACCTGTACAGGTTCGGTGTCTTCAAATCCATTACGAGCGATGAAAGCCTTCCAACTATCACCAAGCAAATTCAAATGATAAACAACGATGATATTAATAAGCCCATGGTGAAACAGGCTGTTGTCAGCCTTGTGCCTCTTAAACTTTTTAAACATTTTATACAGGCTCCGATGAAAATAGAACGACATGTTTAGAGGATACCCTATAAAAATCATCAATAGACGCAGGTGGTAGAGGAACACAAGCCCGTATTGACCTTCAAAGGTCACAAACTGCTTGACTAGCATTAATAAGTTGTGCCATCGTGGTTTGAGCATAGATATAGGCATACCTCTATCATAGGAGGTGATTTTGCACGATTGAAACAACAATGTCCACGACACTTCCTCGACCTTGCAATTCTTAAACCAGCACTGTCCCGAAGTAGGTAACCCCGTGGCTGAGCTGATAAACTGTTCATCAATCTCTAACTGTATATCGCCGACCTTGGCTCAACAGCCAGCAAAGGTCATGGAAAACTGTCGTGCTACACAAAGGTTAAAACCCTCAAAACGTTTCACGAAGGTAAGCCATCCACTGTCTGCCAAATCTTGGCGGGCATTGCCAAACATCAACAGGGATTGACTACCATTGGGTTCAACTTGCACGACTGGTGCCATGGAGCCGAACACATGATAAGGGAAGGGTTTAAATCACCAACACACACAGGAGCAGAGTTACTCGAGCCAACAATAATGAACGAGCAAAAGGGATAAGCATTAATGCGAGCATGCGAAGGTGGTGGAGTCTGCCATGCAAAATATTCATTACCCGAGTACAAACACCAATTTTCATAGCTATTCACTCCATAATAATAGTTCAACCATTAAGTCATGTGTACAACCAATAAAATGCAATGTGCATACCAATGCGCGCAAGTGTTATGCGATAATGTTTAAAAATCTGACATATAAATCAAAACCCAAAATCAAATATGCGCCAATGTATATAATCAAAAGTTTAATCAAGGTGTCAAACGATATTCATATAGTTGACAAGCCAAAATTTATGAAAAGATAAACATAAGGATTATATCATATATATATATATATAT
>ML811965.1:52249-63478 GCA_009831015.1 Picea engelmannii
TTATGCATTTTCATAGAATCAATGATCAGGCAAGTCATATAAAGTGCAAATCAAAAGGCTAAATACCTTACAAACTCAATAAGACCAAGTCATATGATCAATCGAAGTATGAGAACCGATTAGAGACCCTTGCCGGTTGTATAATGATCAATAAAAGGTAAGCGCAATAGGCATACGGACATAAAAGATATTGACAGTTCAGATAACGATCGAAATACTACTTCGAAAGACGAATTTTTTCATGATTACAGTCGTGAAAACAAAACGAAGGCAAATGTGTAAACGTCGCAGAAAATAAAAATGTCGTTTATTTAAAGATTGCGACGAACAATTTATGTTTGCAAAACATAGGTGTAAGCAGCTTATAAAACAATAGAAAAAAGTGAATTGGCTGCCAACAATGGCGACACACTGGTAGAAGAAATTATCTCTGTCAAAATGAACAAATTCAGATTAGGACAACAAAGATAATTCCAACTCAAAAATGACAACCAAAAAATCGTACAAACATCATCATTAACCAATTATTCCAGCAGTGATTCGAAATATGAAAACTGGTAACAATCTTAAGATCAGCAAGTCACGATATTAAAGATAAAATCTCCAATACTGTTGGCATAGCCACTGCTTCCAGCAGGCGTCCATAGCCTCAACAAGGTTGCCATTTAACCCACTCTAACATCTGTATCCTGTTAAGAAGTTATGGATCAGAATAAAGGACATTAAAGAGGTTTCTTTTTGTAAATTTTCATGTACCCGACATTGATTCGCTGCCAGTGTGCCTGTTCAGTACCCCGACGAAGTTGTCTTGGTGTCATTTATGCATTTACCTGCTGCCAGCAGACCTGTTCAGTATCCCGACGGGTTTACAAACACTTCCCACAGCTCTTATTAATAATTTTTTGTTTTTTTGTTTTTTCATAGATATGTAGCTGAGCGGGGTGAGGCTGAAAATCATGATATTTTAACATATTTTTTCAGACCTCAGAGATCATGACAGTCTTTACTCAGAGATCAAAATCAACTAACTTCTTTCAAACAACAGTCTTTGCCGACATAGATGTAAATTCTAGAAGTATATAATTGATGTTTACACAATTTCTCAGCGGTTATTTCAGAGAAAGGATTTTCTGTTTTCCTTTTCTAATCAGTTCAATAATGCAGGTATGTGTATTTCAACAACAAAAACTAGTAATCATAAGGGAGAAATCAAAACACACCAGCGAAGAAAAAATTGGAAAGAAAAGAAATCCAAACAAGAAAAACAAAAAACAAATATGTACAGAAGGTGCATCTGAAAACCTCATGCAACAAATCCCTTGGGAAACTAAAAGAAAGTAGGAAAATCCTGAGTGATGGGAAAACAATCCTACTCATGGTACCTTGGGTCAGGGTTGATTTAGATTTATTTATCTCTTTACTTTCCATTTAAGATTTTCGTGACAATACTGCGTTTTTGAAAATAAACGTTCAACTAGAAGTAAAGAGAAAAAGGATCAAGGGGACTTCCTTGACAATAGTCGTATTATGGTTCTCGTGGTGCGCCCACTTGCGTGCATGGATGCATTATTACAAAGAGAAATAGTGAGAAATAAAACTACAAGAAAACTTATTCCTAAACCTACCCTAACAATTAAATTAACCAAAATACTATGTGAAGTCATGTTTCCAATGTAGCCATCGGAGTAACTCTAATCCTACAATGAAAACAAGATCAAGCATTATTAAAAAGAATGGTAATATATCAACAAATGACAGAAACATATCACACTTACCTTCATAATCAACATCTAGAAACAATGTAAGCATGATCTTACCATTTCCTCGGATATTCTTGTTGTATGAATCCTCCAGCCATTGCGCAATCTTGTCGTGATAAGGGTCATAATGGCATGGGTGAGTGTAAATAGTTTTGAAAAGCTCGTAAGGATTATGAGGAAATGGAATAACCATCAGCCAAGGCTGAAACGCTCCATCTTTCTGACAGTTCTCTAAGTACTCATTAATTTCTTCACATGGAGGATCTAAAAGAAATATGTCACGCCTACTTCCAAGATTCTTAGGTAAAAAGAAAGCAAGCACAACTTTGTCTTTATTATGAAATTTTTTCATATATGAATATTCAAGCCACTCTAAGATCCTGTCACAAAAATGAGGATGCAAACATGTCCTCACAATGCGATGCAAATATACTATCGTCACAAACTGATGAACATAGCCTTATTGTCGCTATGTGTCAAACATAGCCTTGTCGTTGCTATGTTCTAAACATACCCTTGTCATTGCAATGTCACAATCATAGCCTTCTCATTGCAATGTGACAAACATAGCCTTCTCATTGCAATGTGACAAACATAGCCTTGTCATCAAAATTTCACGAACATAACCTTCTCATATGTATGTGATGAACATATCCTTGTCATGGGAATGTGATGAACATAACCTCGTCGTCACAATGTGACAAAAATTTCATGTCGTCGCAATGTAGTGCAAATATCATGTTGTCACAATGTGATGCAAATATCCTATGTTTGCAATGTGATAACCATAGCCTTATCGTGGCTATGTGACGAACATAGGTTTGTCTTCACATTGTGATGAACATGGCCTCCTCGTTACATTGTGACTCAAATATTATTCCATCATAATGTGATGCAAATATCGTGCCATCCCAATGTGACGAAAATATCATGTCGTCGTTATGCGACGACCATAGACTTGTAGACACAATGTGACGAAAATATCTTGTCGTTGTTATGCAATGACCATAGCCTTGTAGACACAATGTGACGAACATATCCTTGTCGTTACATTATGACGAACATATCCTTGTCATCACATTATGACGAACATATCCCCCTCATCACAATGTGAAACAAATATCTTATCGTCACAATATGATGCAGATATAATGTCATCATGATGACATGCAAATATCTTGCCATCGCAATCTGACGAACATAGCCTCGTCACGACAAGGTGATGACCTCATTTAATTGAGACAATGCCAATATACATTTATGTAAATTAATACTTTAATTTAGACATTGCATTAATGTAACAATTCATTATTAATGTATTAATAATTTAATAATGTATTACTACTTTATTAATGTTTTAATATATTAATACGTTAGTAATATATTAATTAATAATGTATTAATTAATTAATACATTATAGTATACATGATCTTCTACAAACAATAATTGTCAAACATGACTAACCATTGCCAACCATTGTCAACTAAGGTCAACTATAATGAAGGTCATGCATATTGAAGTTCTAGGGAAGTTAACAATGGTCATGGTCAACCATAGTCAATCGTGGTCATTTTCAATTAATGTAAATTAATACTTTAGTAACATATTAATAATGCATTACTACTTTAATAATGTATTTATTAAAGTATTAATAGTTTAATAATGTTTCGCATGTGTTGTTCGGATAATCCACAGTTGGTGTCATTTCGTCATCGATGTTTCGAACCCGAATCGAGATTCATCATTAGGACTAATCGTCGAATGAGAGCTAGCTGATTGTCATCAATTAATACTTTAAATGCAAGACAATTTTTTTTTTTAATTTAAAAATTATTAACTAAGTCGACTATCCTAATTTCAGAGATCAATTTAATTAATGAGACTTAGTAATTATTACCTAAGTATGGATGATATAATTATGGGTATAAATCTAGGGTTTTGAGAGTGATTAGGAGGTTATTTATTTATTATTTTTAGGGTTTAGTCATGACAATTTATTAGATTGATTAGATATGAGTATTACTTGTTTATGATTAGGATAACAATTAGTGTGTATAAGTATATAAAAATTTAGTTTATAGGAAGCTTTCAATTATTTCTTTGTTTAGGGTTTTAGGTAATTAGGTTTTACTCCTAATTGATTATTTAATAGTGTTAATGTATATGTAGTGGGGTTCTTTGCGATTATTTTTAAAGTGATTAGGATATTAATATCATATGATTACATATGTATATTAATATTGAAAATCAGATAAATAATAAGTCAATAATTAATGATTATTACCTAAGTGTGGATATTATAGCTAGGTGTCAATATTGATAATAGTGTGAAATCTAGTTTTCTTTAATCATTTAGGGTTTTTTAAGCACTTGGGTTTTAATTATAACTAATTATTTGAATTGATAGTGTTTAATATAAGTTTGTAGGGCAATAATATCCAATGAGGGTTTAGGGTTTGTAAAATGATTAGGGTTTCATTAATAAAGTATATAGTGACAAATTTTTAAATTAGAATTTAAGTTTGTAGGGTAATAATATCCAATGAGGGTTTAGGGTTTGTAAAATGATTTGGGTATATAGGGTTTCATTAATAAAGTATACAGTGACAAGTTTTTAAATTAGAATTTTTATAGTAGTAGTAAGACTAGTTAGACCCCTAAACCTAAGAAACTATTCAAATAAAGGTCAGTGTCATACGATTTGGTCCATGATGGTCCCTTATTTGGTTGATTAATGGGTGCCAAAAGCTACTTACCTCTAGGCCACCGTCTCTCTTCAAATTAAAAAAATTAAAAAAATTGTCTTGCATTTAAAGTATTAATTGACGATGATCAACTAGCTCTAATTCGACGATTAGTCGTGATGATGAATCTCGATTCGGATTTGAAACGTTGATGACGAAATGACACCAAGTGTGGATTATCCGAACAACACATGCCAAACTCCTCACCACATAAACTTTTAATAATGTATTAATACTTTATTAATGCATTACTTTATTAGTGAATTAATACTTTAACAATGTATTAATATATTAATTAATTAATAAAATGCATTATTAATGCATTAATTCTTGAATATGATACATTACACATTACATTATTATTGTATCAAATAAATAATAAGTTATATGTTCCATTATATAATTAATTATTACATTATATTATTAATGTATCCACTAAATAATACATTATATTATACATGAATGAAAATTTAAACTTTAATTTATACATTAATATATTAATGTAATAATGTGTTTATTCTTTATTAAAGTCTTACTATTTAATCTACTATTAATGTATTAATTAATTAAATTGATACATTTTAGTACACTTTAATGTATTAATGTTATTCATAGTTATGACCATAAGAAATTATAATCATGGGTAGCCATTATAAACTACGATTATTTTCATTTTCAATAAATATATAGATACTTTATTAATGTATTATTACTTTAATAATGTTTTTATTAAGATATTACTACTTTAAAAATGTATTAATTACATTATGCATTAATGTATTAATACTTTAATTTATGCATTATAGTAATGTAATATTATATTGTTAATGTATTAATATTTCAATAATACTTTATTAAATACATTAATTTTAATGTATTGCTATTTTATTAATGTTTTCTTTATTAATGTATATACTTTTGCAATATATAAAATAATAAAATATTAATTAGTTAATATATTTAATAATGTATTAATGTATTTATTAATGTATCCGTCAATTAATAAATTATCAATGTATCAGTCAATTAATATGTTAAATTACACAAATGTAAATTAATACTTTAATTTATATATTAATAAACCATTAAATTATATACATTAATATAAGATATTAATGTATTATATTAATACATTATAATTATATATTAGTATAAAGTAATAATTAATTAATATATTAATGGTCATTTCAAGACATGTTAAACTAGTAACAATCACTTTATAAAGGTAAAAAATGGTGTTCATTTACCTATATCAACCATTTTTATAAAATAGTTGTATTTTAAATTTTAAAATTTATTTTTGAAAACTTTAATATATAGATGTTTTATTAATATTATTTTTTAATGTATGGATGCTTTATTAATTTATTAAATTAATAATATTTAATACTTTATTAAGTTTTTTTCATAATTTATAAATGTATTTATTATTTAACTAATTCTTTAATAATCAATGTATTTCTTTATTAATATAATAATGTAGTAGTTTAATATTAAAAAAAATCCTAATTTCCTAATTAATTAATATGTTACATTATTTCTTTGTTTTTTTAATTTGTTTAGTTTAGTTTTACTTTATTATTATCACATGGCTACTTTATTATTATTAGTTAGTTTATTATTTTGTTATGTAGTATTTTATTTCTCATTAATTAATTTATATTTTATATTTTATAATTAATTATTAATTAATATTTTATTTGTAATCAATATCAATTATTAATTAAAAAATAATTTATTATTAATTAATAATTCTTAATTATTTAATTATAATTAATTAATTATTAACAATTAAGTAATTAATTATTATAATTTAATAAATTAGTAATAATTAGTTTTTAAAAATTAAAGATAATTATTTATTTATTACATTTAAAATGTATTAATTTATTAATGGTTGTATGTCGTCTTTAACTAGCAACAATCACTTTTATGTAAAAAAATGGTTGATATAGATTTATTTAGCTCATTAATTTTAAAAAGGTNAAATTAAAGATAATTATTTATTTATTACATTTAAAATGTATTAATTTATTAATGGTTGTATGTCGTCTTTAACTAGCAACAATCACTTTTATGTAAAAAAATGGTTGATATAGATTTATTTAGCTCATTAATTTTAAAAAGGTTAACCGCTTTTTACATAAAAATAATTGTTGCTAGTATTATTATATATTACATTAATGTAATAACTAATTGGTTATCTTCATTAAAGATTATCAATAATCACTTTATAAAATAATTGATCCAAGATATTAACCACTTTAATAAAACGTTAAAGTAGTTGATGTAGATACATCCTTCCACTTTTCCAAACTAATTAAGATGATAGAACATATCAACCACTTTAATAAAATGTTTGTTGTTGCTAGTTCTATGTCCAACAGGTATTTAATAAAACGTTTGACGGAGAGGTAGCGCCTCTTGGTAAATTATATAAGAGTATTATGCTGCCATATGCAACAGATGAAACCATAGCTGCTAGGTGATCACTGCAGGGTCGATACAACTTATAAGAATGACCACGAACTATAGAAAACGGGGGCGAACCCCGAGCCCAAGCGATGTGGATGACAGTGAGTATAGAAAGCGGGGGCGTACCGCGAACCCAAGCGATGTGGACGACACCGAGTATAGAAAGCGGGGGCGAACCCCGATCCCAAGCGACGTGGATGACACTGAGAATTATGAAGAAATACCGAAAGAGTTTTTCTGCCCAATTTCAGAGAAATTCATCTCGGATCCTGTTAGAATCCCCAAGTCTCACATCACCTACGATCGAGACTTGGTAAAAGATGTGCTTCCCGATCTGAGAATGAGAAATATTATGGAACAATGGTTCTCTCGCTACGAGCTCGACCCTCCCTTCGAGTTTATCTCCAACCAAGAGGACCTCGTGGCGGCGGCGATTTCTGTGGCGCAGCAACCCAAGTTGGAGCTCCTCCGCGAATTCAGGGACGAGATTAAAAAGAAACCGTGGCTGATGGACGATGGTGGCAGCATCCGTTGCGTGGCCGCTCTCTTATCTCACCAACAAGAAAATCTCTGTGCCACCTGGGTGGCTACGGTGCTCTCTATCGTTGCTCGTTACAGCGACGAGGATGAAATATTACAAGTCCCGGCAGACATACACCCTGAGTATTCCCTTCTTAGCCCGATATCAAAAACATGCCAACCTCATCTACGCGCCGCCAAGAACGAGGAATTCCAAAAGGGATTGATAAATCTCATGCACGGGCTAGTGATTAACAGTCCTGATATTTCTGCCATTGCAGGAAAGCTGGGAGGAATTATACAAGCACTTGTCTCATACATTTGGCCTGTACGGGAGTATTGTATACAGAAACACTGCTACACAAAGCTACTGAACACCTTAGAACGCCTATCCGAGAACGAGAAAAGCTGCGAATACATGGTTTCGTCAGGGATTATGGGATTGCTATTCGTTCTCTTGGACTACGGAGTTTCGACCGCGGATGAACTTATTAATGATCGCCGCAAAGAAACGGCTAAACTGGCACTGGTGGGACTTGAGCATGACGGTCAGCTCATGGTGATTCAGACGGCTCTGAAGATTCTTGATCGGCTGTGCCGTCAATCGGAACGGGCACGGGAACGGATGGGGAATATATTTGAAGACGAATTGACCGCGCTCACTAAGTCTTTTTACGTGTCTTGTAAACTGGGTGACAATGACACTGTTTCCACGGGCCTGCGCGTTCTCGACCACTGTCCGGACTATCCGCTTCATTGCATTAGACAGATTATCGAAGAACGTGTGGCCAAAAATGGGCTGCAAGGCGGACGTGACATTTAGGCCACGGACGGATTTGAAGTCGAGTTAGCAATAGGAGTGTACTAACTCTGCAGCAATCTTCTTTCCCTAGTGACTTTTTTTTCAGGTTTTTTTTAGCTATGCAGTTTTTTTCTCTAAGCATTTAGATTGGTTTAAAATACGGGTAAAATTCTTGGGGTAAATTTTTAAATACATGTAACATTCATCCATGTCAAATTTAAACTACTTCTGAAAATCCTACCTCCAAGGGATCAAGAGAGTAGAACCCCACTCTCAAAACTATAACTTAATATAGCCTATATCATTAACTCTATATTTTTTTAAACTTAAAGTTAAATTAGAAACCTAACTATAAGGAATATCTTCCATTGAATTACCTTATCATGGATTAATTAGGTTTCATTGCAACTCTAGAGAAGTTGAGTCAAAAGACTATTATTTAGAGTTATAATAGAAATAAAGGAGATTCATGATACTTTAAGCATGGTGTCCATATTCATGTAATTTTGATTTATTTTAAATACATATATATTTTTTAATTAAAATAATATTTCATAATTAGTGATTTAGTAAAATTTTTTTATAAAATTTTGAATATAACTTAATATTTTATATAGTTTGAGTAGATCTAATGGTTAAGAACATATATTTTCTCTTAAAAGATTACAAATTCTTCATGTAATGTTTTAAATAAATCATAACTTTTATAAAATAAATTAATAACAAAAAAATGTTGATTATTACCTTAAAATATTTTAAAAATAAAAATACTTATTATTTAAAAAATATTGATACTCATTTTATATTGAAAAGCATCTCAAAAACTTTAATCACCAAAATGGTTATAAACTCCAAAATAGTTATAAACTTAACGAAAATTTATCATCCACTTACATCTTTAAATCTACATTCAAGTGATATCATTTTATAAAAATAAAACTTTATCATCTCTAATAATCCTTAGTATTTTATAATAGAGTATACTTCTTTATTTCCTTTTTTTTATTAAGTTTTCTTATTTTTAACTTTATATCCTAAATAACATAATATTTGATAAATAAATATTTTATTTCTTTTATTTTTTTTATTTTAATTTATTTTTCAATTAATTTAATTTAATGCTAAATAAATTAGATTATTTATTTTATTGTTTTTATTTTAATTTATTTTTTTCAATTAATTTATTAATTTAAATTATTTTTAATTTTATGTTAATTATTTAGATATTTTGTTTATTAATCTTTTAAAATTCACAATATTTGCGAGATGAAAGAATTTATTATATTTATAATATAAAAAATTAAAAGATATAAAACACTTTTTTTAAATAATTATAATTTTATATTATATTATAAATTGTTATTAAATCGTCTTTATAGTTGGTTTAAGTAATGCTATTATCATTTTTTCCCTTATAGTTACATTATTATCATTTTTTTCTCTCAATTTTTAATGGATATTTTTTTTACTATATTTATTTAATTTCAATTTAATTTCATTTTTATTTTTTAAAACTAAAATCTGATCTAAAGAGACTAAACATACTAAAATTTGATCTAAAAAGACTAAACATATCCCCAAAAAAAAAAAAAAAAATTCAAATAAAACATAATTAAAATCCCCAAAAATATATTTATTTAATTTTAATTTAATTTCATTTTTATTTTTTAAAACTAAAATTTGATCTAAAGAGACTAAACATACTAAAATTTGATCTAAAGAGACTAAACATATCCAAAAAAGTAACTTTTTTTTCAAATAAAACATAATTAAAATTCCAAAATATATATTAAACTATGTTTTGAAATCTAAACATGTATGGAATCTTCGTGTCTTTGTCCATAATCACTAGTTTTTCGAAAAGGCTTAAAAATGAAACAATAAATTATAATAATGTTTTTTGATGTGTAAAAAAGACAAGTTTGGTTCGTACTTATTTAAGTCAATGGTACAACGAAGATGCTTAAATTTGAGTATGATATATCTACATATTCAATATACATCTAACACTATTTATATACTTATTTAAAATTTAAAAAATTTAATTTTTATTTTTTATTTTAAATATTCAATTTTTAATTTCACTTGGATCATGTGGTAGGGAAGAGATTCACAACACATAGGGGTCCTCGAACCTTGTCCTCACCTAGTGACCTCACGATCCTCCATGCGATCCTCCATGATCTCTACATGACTCCACCCTTGTCCTCTTATTTAAATGACTAGTCCACCCAACTTTCTCTTCAGTGTGTGATCATCTTTGGCTCACGCTACTATCATTCCTCATGTCCGAGCATTGCAATTCTGGAACCATCAACAATTATCGCTAGTAATGGTGTCGCACGACACCATCTTAGCTCAACTATATTGGCTCTTCGTCTGGGTTCTTTACTCCATTTCCAAACATTCTTGCCTTGTTTGTGGTTCTTCTGGCTTCCGCTATCAACAATAAAATGCAGCGGGGTCCCCTTCACCCACATCTGTGAATGAAAAAGGTGCTCCCCCTCTTCTGGATCTGTTGGTTCTTCTGGTTGAATTGTTGCGGTAGCGACAACAGCAGTGGGGTCTACGTCGATGATCTGTCTTTTACCAGTATTTTCAGAATCAGATTCTGAATCAGGGTTCGGCTCCTTGTCTTTGATCTCAGCCACCAATGAATGTTTTGAGCGACATTCGTCAGTGTTGTGCCAGGGGATTTTGTGGAAGTCGCACCATTTTCCGGTGTCCTTCTTTGTGTTCCCGTGACCCTTCTTTTCCTGTGGCTTGGACTGGTTTTCGAGAGACTGTTTGTTAGGGTTGTCTTTGTCATGCTTTGGTTGTTGTGGATTTGCAGACCCGAACTCTCGTTTGTTCTGGTGCTTAAATTTCTGCTCAATTTTAACAGCATATCGATAGGCAGCACCGAGTGATGAGATGTCCAGAAAATCC
>ML811965.1:63528-91353 GCA_009831015.1 Picea engelmannii
ACCTTATCATGGATTAATTAGGTTTCATTGCAACTCTAGAGAAGTTGAGTCAAAAGACTATTATTTAGAGTTATAATAGAAATAAAGGAGATTCATGATACTTTAAGCATGGTGTCCATATTCATGTAATTTTGATTTATTTTTAAATATATATATATATTTTTAATTAAAACAATATTTCATAATTAATGATTTAGTAATTTTTTTTTATAGAATTTTGAATACAACTTAATATTTTATATAGTTTAAGTGGATCTAATGATTAAAAACATATGTTTTCTTATAAAAGATCACAAATTCTTCATGTAATGTTTTAAATAAATCATAACTTTTATAAAATAAATTAATAACAAAAAATGTTGATTATTATCTTAAAATATTTTAAAAATAAAAATAATTATTATTTAAAAAATATTGATACTTATTTTATATTGAAAAGCATCTCAAAAACTTTAATCACCAAAATGATTATAAACTCCAAAATAGTTATAAACTTAACGAAAATTTATCATCCACTTACATCCTTAAATCTACATTCAAGTGATATCATTTTATAAAAATAAAACTTTATCATCTCTAATAATCCTTAGTAATTCATAATAAAGTATACTTCTTTATTTCCTTTTTTTATTAAGTTTTCTTATTTTTAACTTTATATCCTAAATAACATAATATTTGATATATAGATATTTTATTTCTTTTATTTTTTTTATTTTAATTAATTTTTCATTTAATTTAATTTTAATTTAATGCTAAATAATTTAATTTATTGCTAAATAAATTAGATTATTTCTTTTATTGTTTTTATTTTAATTTTTTTTTTTCAATTAATTTATTAATTTATTTTTTTTAATTTTATGTTAATTATTTAGATATTTTGTTTATTAATCCTTTAAAATTCACGATGAAAGAATTTATTATTTTTATAATATAAAAAATTAAAAGATATAAAACACTTTTTTTTAATAATTATAATTCTATATTATATTATAAATTGTTATTAAATCCTCTTTATAGTTGGTTTAAGTAATGCTATTATCATTTTTTTCCTTATAGTTACATTATTATCATTTTTTTCTCTCCTCAATTTTTAATGGATATTTTTTTTATTATATTTATTTAATTTCAATTTAATTTTATTTTTATTTTTTAAAACTAAAATTTGATCTAAAGAGACTAAACATATCCAAAAAAATTAACTTTTTTTTCAAATAAAACATAATTAAAATCCCAATATATATATTAAACTATGTTTTGAAATCTAAATATGTATGGAATCTTCGTGTCTTTGTCCATAATCACTAGTTTTTCGAAAAGGCTTAAAAATGAAACCATAAATTATAATAATGTTTTTTGATGTGTAAAAAAGACAAGTTTGGTCTGTACTTATTTAAGTCAATGGTACAACGAAGATGCTTAAATTTGAGTATGATATATCTACATATTCAATATACATTTAACACTATTTATATACTTATTTAAAATTTAAAAAATTTAATTTTAATTTTTTATTTTAAATATTCAATTTTTAATTTCACTTGGATCATGTGGTAGGGAAGAGATTCACGACACATAGGGGTCCTCGATCCTTGTCCTCACCTGGTGACCTCACGATCCTTCATGATCTCTACATGACTCCACCCTTGTCCTCTCATTTAAATGACTAGTGCACCCAACTTTCTCTCTAGTGTGTGATCATCTTTGGCTCACGCTGCTATCATTCCTCCTGTCCGAGCATTGCAATTCTGGAACCATCAACAATTATCGCTAGTAATGGCGTCGTACGACACCATCTTAGCTCAACTATATTGACTCTTCGTCTGGGTTCTTTACTCCATTTCCAAACATTCTTGCCTTGTTTGTGGTTCATCCCTATCATCCCTCATTCGGCTTGACTCTTGCCTAACCCCCAGTTTTCTCATCTATGTTCCCTACGTTGCTCTCATTGTTGTTCTCATACCTCGCTTCATCACTATCTATCTTCGTCCCAAAGTTGGACAATGCCGCGAGGGGGCCACCATTAGTGAGCCCGCGGTCGTAGGGGTGGCTTTGTGGCTCGCCAAACTCTATTTGTTACTTCTCAAGTAGTCGAGGTGTATGAATCTTGTACTCCTTCAGAAGTCCAAGCTAAATTGGACCTAGAAGAAGTCGACACTCGGGTCCTTTTCCGTTTTATAGATAATGAAGTTGTTGATGAAAATATCAGGTCTTGAATCCCTGGCCCGGGTACCTATAGAGCTCGAGCCACCCTTTATTCCAAAACTGTGGATGTTTAAGGATACTTAAGACCCTTATGGGCGAGGTTCTTGAGGAGAGAAATGAGGCTCACTAGGAAATTTTCTTACAACTTGACGAACTGCAATGCCAATTGCAGGAAATGGGCATGAAGCTTGACAAGCTTGTCAACAAGACCGAGACCCAAGCAGGGGAAGACCTGGCATGCACCCAAGACTTGGCGTCTCCCCAAGAAGCATTCTCTAGTTCACCTCTATGATTTTTCATGCTTTTCACTCTTTTTTTTGTTTTACAGTCATGAAGGATTTTTCCCCACCTCACACTTGTTTTAAGGATAACTATAGACAACAACCATGTAGATATAAAAACAATTTAATTTACAAACATTGTCATTTATTATATTTTTTGCTTTCAAATTGCAAGGTACAACACAAACTGTTCTTATGTGACTGGTCGGTTTTCCAAGTCAAAACAAAAATTCAATTTTTAATTTTTCAATTATAATATTAAATTATAAATTTTATTAATTTTAATTTACTTTTGACAAAATTTAATTTTTATTTTATTATGATTTGACAACATATCCATCTTTCACATACGAGAGCTTAATGATTAGGCTGACTATTGGGCCAAGGTGGCCACATCCCTTAGCCTTGGAACAATGTTAAAAAATGGGGTCGTTTGACCCTCCCCCATACCTTAGTTAACGATTTCAAGTTGTCACATTACATCAATGGAAAGAAGTGAAAGGACACATCAAGGTATGGGAAGTAGCTGGAAGCAACTGCTTGCACATATGAATCGAGGTAGTCGAAAGGCAAGCTATCAATGCCAAATGTGTTGGGAAACTTGTTCAATCTTGTTCTGTTGAAGGAAGTGCTTTCTCAAGCTCCGACTCTTCGCGGTTGTGGGTTATTGTGGGTGGTATTTTGATGTACCCACCAAATACAAATCCCTAAAATAGGTAGCCTTAAATCATATGACTACTCTCTGCCTCCTTAAAGTTGATACTTCAAAACCTTCAACCTTCTATATATATCACACATACAAACATTTTACTACTTGAAGTATTATTATTGTCAAAATTTGCCTTCATAACTTATCACTGATTAATTATATGCAGTTATATCAGTATTCCCTTCCTTTTGGCACTTAATTTTAACCTTTAAGCAATATAAAGTAAGACCAAACCCCAAATTATGTGTTAAACAGGGTTAAGCCCTTTTAATCCCCACACTCCTCTTCATACTATGACCAAGACTAAACCACAAAAAGGCACTTACCTTTACCCCACGATTCGTTGGTGGATTTTAAAATTTTAAACAATAATTAATTGGAATGTTGGCCCCATTCCATTCCTTAACAACCACACAAGTTCTGTAATAATGTGACAATCACAAGTCTTGATGACTTGAGCCCTCCAGGATCCCAAATCTTGTGCTGCAACCTTCCATTTGCTCCGCCTTCAATATCTTTCACAGTAAAAAAACTCAAATACTTAATTGTCATGTTCTCCTTGTAGTACATTCTCTTGGAATGTTTCCTCACGAGTTTCCATAACTCATCTATTTCATTATCCAATTCATCCTTCATCTAACAAGCACTGCCTCTCTGTGATTGGATTTTCTCTTTTATGAGAGCATCATAACTTTTTCTCCAATCTTCCCTCTTATACATCTTCCAAAAGACATGGAAATGCCTTCTCCACTGGTACCCTTCAAAAATTCTGATTTCATCTTTAGAATCATTTATGTTGAATCCATCTTTGATCTCTGCAATATTATATTGCTTGATATTTTCTGCCTCATATACTCCTTCAAATATATCAGTAATTTCATAATTGGTTTGAAAACTAAAACCCCTTTTTGCTTTGTCAGGTACTTGAACCATTTCCTTTCTCAACAATTCATTCAATAGCTTGATCTGTTCTTCTTTCATGTCTATGAAGACATTTCTTTCTTCTGTATTGCTTTGTTGTCCCTAAAATTCATCACCGTCCTTGAGAAATGAATTATACTCTTCCTCTTTGACTGAAATGTTATGTCCACCTACTCCTTTCTCTATATCAACAAATACACCATTAGTATAAAAATTATACCATGCCTCTGTCTTTGTCAAAGTTTGAGACACTTTCTCTCTCTCTGGTATTTTTGAACATTCAACTTTACTTTCAATTCCTCAAGTAAGCATTTCAACATTGTCTTCTCTTGACATCCTTTAAGAATTTCTTCAAAATGTTGAGTACCATCTTCTCCTTTCATAACAACCTTCAGTAGTTGTCCTCCTTTGTTCCTAATGTCATTAGAGACATTATTATTTTCTGAACTGTCATCATTGTCTTTTGAGACAACCTTCACCTCTTCATTTCATGTATCTGCACATGATTGGTTATAAAAAATATTCAATTTACCAACCATAAAACTCTTACCATGTTCACCATGTATTACAACATCCTTTTCGTCATTGTCAATCATGAAAACTCCTTCATCTTTCTCCAATTCCAGTTTTACATGTTGAATGAGCTTTTGTTGATTACTCAACCTCATTTCTAGAACCATCACCTCTTTACAAAAAATAATCAATTCACTTGGAATTGTCTATGGAAACTCCACATAGTCCCCATTCTCTAACAACCGGTCCTTTAAAGAGTTGTTCTCTTCTCTCATTTGCATAAGAATTTCATAATTCTTATCCTGCTCTTCCTCCTCAACATACATCATCTCATATATGTTCAAGACATTTAAATGATTATCTCTTGTTGTATTACAATAGAAATATTGTTGTCTTTCAACTGGTTCACCTTCTTTTTGTTGTGCATAAGAGTTCCAAGACTCTCATAATATATTGGTGGTTTCATAATCTGCTGTTCATATCGACAACTTCTTCTTCATCACTATCCTTCAAGACAATATCCTATTCCATCTCTAACTTCTCATACTGAATATACATTCTTTGAACTTCTTTTTGGTTGTCTGCATGAGTGAATTCTAATCTGTTCTTTGCTTCAATATAATTATGCAATTTTACTTTTGAAATTTCATAACCAAATTGTGCATGTATCATCATCATACCTTTATGAGATTGTCTGTCCTCATCTTTCACCTCTATACAACCTTCCTCATCCTCTATAACAACTTTAAACAATTGTTCTTTCTCCTGATTGGTTTCATGGTCAACAATCATCAGTGATTGTCCATTAATTACAAAATCTTCCACAACAGTTCTCAGTAATTGTTCCTCTTCAATCCTTTGAAGAGATAAAAATTCACTTTCCTTCTTTTCTATGACAACCATGGATTGTTGTCCCTCTTCATTGCAACCTTCATTCACATATAAAAAGTTAGTGTTAAAACCACAAGAATCGAAAGTCTTGTTTGATGATTCAATCACCAAAACTTCTTGCTGACTTCTAGTGTTCAAACACTCTATGAGATTCTCAATCAACCTCTGCTCAAGCTCAACTTCCTTGAGCTCTTTACTTTTCCTGTCAACTGTATTTTGTCTTTTCTTCTGCTGCAAAGTCTACCATTTCACTTTATGCTTTCTAAATGTCCATCCATAACATTGATCCTCATTGTTTCCTTGCATCAGTCTTTCTACCTTACTGATTTCTTCTAGAACATCATCAGTTACTCTGTCCAGTTCCTCTTGATTTTTACTCTTGATGACATCTGTTCTCATTTCACCTTGACTCTCTTCTGAGCTTTATGTATGAATGTAATTGGTCATCTTCTTCTTTGTTTGTGTGACAATTTTAAATGGTCGTCTGTCATCTTCCATGTTTGAACAACCTACAAACACACACCAATCATTAGTTTTAAAATCATAAGGCCTTGCAACGTCTTCTGATGTTTCAAACATCAAGTCTCTCAGCTGATATTCACCCTTCCAATGATCCATGAGATCATTAGTTAGCATCATATCTTCATCATCATCACTATCCTATCCTAGGATAGATCCCTGTTCAGGGTCACAAATGACTTCATTTTCAACAATTCTCCCTTGATGTAACTCATCTTCTGTGAGTTCGTCTCTCCTCTTTATCCTCTGTCTTAGTTTCTTCTGCAACAAATTCCACTTCACCTTTTTCTTTTGTAGAGTCCATCCATATCTTTGGTCTTCTTCATTTCTCTGTAGCAACTGTTCCATCACCTCTAGCTGTACTTCTATTTCGGCCAGTCTCTTATCAAATCTGCCTTGACTTGATATTTCATGGCTTCCTTCTGAACCTTCACTATGATCCTTAGTAATCATAGTCTTACTTATTTCATGAGATTTTTCTTGCCCATTGTGAGCTGCAAACAAGCCACTGTCATAGGCTGGCTCTATCAAATTAATTGAAAACAAAAGACCATTACCTTGCTGTCCAAATCTCCTTTGAACATATGCTACTGTTGTAACTTCTTCTGCTAGCTCTAGTTTCATTGTTGCAATCTTCAATGTCCTTTTAGTCATTAGACCATTCTTCCATTCTACTTCCTCCCAAAGTAGATTTATTTCCATGACCTGTCTTCTACCTGCAAGATTCTCCTTCTTTTGCTACTACTTGCATAATTATGAAAACCAATTTTACTTACCAAACCTCAGCATGTTTGTACCTCCTTATGCATTCTCCTATGCATACTATCTTCTTATCAGATTTCAAATATGAATTCCACTTTCATAAATTTTCTCTGCAAATAAAATTCAAAAGCATGAATCTTGCTTTGAGTTTCTTTATCCCAATTTTTTTTTATGTGCTCTAATACCACTTGATGTACCCACCAGATACAAATCCCCAAAATAAGTAGCCTTAAATCAGATGACTACTCTCTGCCTCCTTAAAGTTGAGACTTCAAATCCTTCAACCTTCTATATATCTCACACATACAAATATTTTACTACTTGAAGGATTATTATTGTCAGAATTTTCCTTCATAACTTATCACTGGTTAATTATATGCAGTTATACCAGCCTTCCCTTCCTTTTGGCACTTAATTTTAACCTTTAAGCAATAAAAAAATAAGCCCAAAATACAAATTATGTGTTAAACAAGGTTAAGCCCTTTTAATCCCCACGCTCCACTTCATACTATGACCAAGACTAAACCATAAAAAGGCGCTTACCTTTACCCCACGATTCGTCGCTGGATTTTAAAATTTTAAACAATAATTAATTGGAATGTTGGCCCCATTCCAATCCTTAACAACCTCGCAAGATCTAACACCGATGAGGTTTCAACCCGTCGATCCTATGATCAGAGCCCAAACTTGCATACTAAAACTCGTTTCAAATTAGAAATTCGGTCCCGGCTTTTCCATTAACCTTCTGGATACTTCTCACATCGATTTGAATCACCACCATGGATCTATACCTTCGCCACAATCAACGATTCCAGTGTAACATCGTTGAATCTTTGTTTATTTGACTCTGTCTAGGTTTCAAACTGTTCATCGATGGATCTTATTCACTCTTAGCCAGATCCAACGGTTCTGCATCAAACCTTCCTCCTTTGACTTCGCTGGGGTTTGACTCCTCCCAATCGACAACTTGTATCAACTTAAAACTAGATCTGACGACACATGTAGGTTTAATATTCCTATCTTCAGTTTCATCAATTACTCTCCTCTACAGACTCTCCTCTTCTTACAATATTTATCAATTTATTATTTCACCAATCATAAACAATTAATGAGAAATGCACATTCAAACATATAATCCACAATACACAAAGATTTAATGTGGAAACCAAAATGGGAGAAAGCCACAAAACGTTTCTTTGTAATATCTTGTAGGCACCAACCTATTTTTACAATGCTTGCAGGCACCAACCTGCAGGAGACACCAATCTCCTCGCCTGAGCACCAACTCAGAAATGATGTTTGCAGGAACCAACCTGGAGGAGACATCGATCTTGTAATATCTTGTAGGCACCAACCTATTTTTACAATGCTTGCAGGCACCAACCTGCAGGAGACACCAATCTCCTCGCCTGAGCACCAACTCAGAAATGATGTTTGCAGGAACCAACCTGGAGGAGACATCGATCCCCTTGATCGAGCACCAACTCAATTTTCTCTATAAGCACCAACCTATAGCTATTATATTCGCAGACACTAACCTGTAGGAGACACCAATCCCCTTAGTTCAACACCAACTCAACCCTCTCTGTAGATACCAATTTACTGAAACATCAATCTCCTAGAGCCGTTGACACTACCAAACTATGTCTTTCCTTCAAGCTTTAACCTGCATAAATCTATTTCTCTATCTCTTCTGTCACATTTCTCGATTTGCACAGTTCCATAAGATCCTTTGTCCTTGCATCTCCCAACCGCCCTTAGACATTTTTATCATCTTCCTTTCATTCAACAAGCATCCTCAGAGCTTCTCTTCCACGATCCTTACTTCTACTCTTACTCTTTCATCCTTTCTCACACTTTACACTCTCTTTCAAAATGATTCAAACATATTTATTTATAAGAGCATACACTCAATGATTTTTCAACAAGAAATATTACTCATCAAGTCATCTCCAATTACTTTGAATCTTCCTTAAATTTGGGCTACAACAATTCCTCAAAGACAGGCTCAATCTCCTTTGATTGCACATGATCCTCGCACAGACCCTTGACGCTCAACAACCATAGGATCCTCTTCTCGATTAATTGTGAACCGTTGATATGTTCTCTACCCATCATAAACAAACAAAACGATCTCAATGCTTGTCCACCATCCGATCTTTCCATGTTTTGATGTTGTCTGTTGATTTGTTTATTGTCCACCAAATATCCCATGCAACCACAATGCACAACAACCTTTGGATGATATCCTTGATCGGATATCAACGGTCGATCTATTCTTCTTAGCTTATTTAGACCTCATGTAACCATAATGCACAACCATCATCTGATATGGACCTCAGATTGCTCTCAACCGTCGATCTGTCTTGATAGATTCATCGCGAGTTCACGAGTCAGGGGTATCTACATTCAAACTCCTATGACCCCCAAATTACACCCTCAAGTTATACCTCACTTATTTTGCACCTACACTAAGAAACTTTTATGAGTATTTCATTGTGAGTCTACAAGACATTATGAGCCATTGGATCTCTCACCCTCTAGGTCGTTCGATCTATGACAAGTGGTGATATTTTGGGCCATCCGATCTCTTACCTTCTGGGTTGTTTTATCGATTGTTCTTGGTACTTGGTCATTTCTTCGAAATTTCTTGGTACTTAATTTGATACTTAGACAATTCTTGATATCCTACTGTGGGTGTGCAAGTTCAATCTTATTTCATCATTTCTTTTCATCCTTGTCCTACAGATCCAATCTTGGTACTTAATCGATTTTCCAAGATCTCACAACAGGTGCACACATCTCCTATACTTAGCCAATTTTTAGCCTTCTTACCACGGGTTCACATACATCTTCATACATTATTCTCTTGTCAACTCTGTCCGTTCAACTGATCCAATATTTGTACTTAGTCATTTCTCAAGACATCTTTGTCCGACACATTCCTCATACTTAGCCAATTCTCAAGATTTCACTATGGGTCCATTGGTTCACGCTCATTCTTCACTTACTTCCGATTCTCCACCGTTCTCACTATCTCCATGATATATTGATACTTAGTCATTTTCAAGATTTCACCAAGGATTTGTGGGTTCATGCTCTCATATTCCTGATTCTCCTTTGTCCTTATTATCTCCACGATGTTTGAGACTTTCTCATTTTTCATTTCTTTGAAATCCCATTGTGGGTTCACGAGTGTACAACGTTTTCCTGATTCTTGTGATATTGTCTGTCCAACCAATCCATCCTTGATACTTAACCATTTTTCAAGACATCTATGTCTAACACATTCCTCATACTTATAAAATTCTCAAGATTTCATTGTGGGCCTGCAGGGCCACTATCTCCATGATATCTTGATACTTAGTCATTTTTCGAGATCTCTTGTGCTAATATTGCATATGAGGTGACTTCCACATAGACATCTTCTTCATGTACATTGGATGACATGGCATTGGTACGTGTCCTGACATGTGGCAAGGAATGTGGCATCACTGACGGGAACTTTATCTGATGTGGCATTCATTTGACTGGACACATGGCACTGATGAGGTTTCTATCATGGTGTTGACTGTAGATTTTAACCTTGTACAATATTTTACTACAAACATATTTTCAATAAAAGAACATAAAATATACAATGGAAAATACAGACATTACACTGATATTTTTCCCTAGAAACCCAAACCGAGAAAACCGACATATTCTATGTTCATTCATTGTGATACATTGTTTACAATACAATATACATATAGGAGCCAACGACATCCAAAACCCTAACCCAATGATCTGGATTAGTCAGCAACCCTAATTCCTTAAACATAAATAGAAAACCATTGGAAAAAACCATGTGCTGAAAAAACACCCAACAATGGACATGGAAATCGAGGCGACATGAAAAACGAGGGAAAAAAATGTGACACATTTCTCAAGGCATTTTTTTTTCTTCTTGGGGGAATTTCCCCTGAACCCCCACGCATGGGGGCTATCTTCCCCCTGCAACCCATGAAGGGGGTGGGGGAATCAACCTGCCCTCAAACCCCCCTACGTGCCCGACACAATGTAGCAGACACTGGAGCTAGTCGTGCAAAGAATATAACACATACCCAACATTCTCCCACTTGTTGTTTTCTTTGCATACATGGGGTTATAGGATTACATAGTCAACAATCCAGGGCAACAATCCCCATAAATCCTCTACACCAAGAGAGCTTCTCATTGCTCACAATTTTTTTTAATGAATCTGCAACATTCTTCAAAGTGTCCACCTTCATCAACAACACTTTATTTTCTTCAACCATGTATCTCACAAAGTGATATTGAATATCAATATGCTTTGTCTTTGAATGATAAGTCGGGTTCTTCGCCAGAAAAATTGCACTCTGACTGTCACAATCTATTCTTACAGCTTGTTGTACCAACCCAATACCTAAACACAATATTTGTAACCATATTGCTTCCTTACTTGCATGAGTGGTTTCCATGTATTCAACTTCTGTAGTTGAAAGTGCCACTACAACCTGTATTTTTCTCATCCAACTAATTGCTCCTCCAAATAGGTTAAACACATACCCGCTTGTAGATCTCCTACGATCCATATCTCCAGCACAATCTACATCCTAAAAGCCATATATCTCCAACACTCTATCCAATCCTGGTCTTCCATGGTAGCACAATCCATAGTTAGCAGTTCCACGCAAATACCTGAAAACTATTTTTACTGTTGTCCAATGCACTCGCATATGGAACACGATACATGTCCTCCTCCTCTTCCTGTGTCTTAGTACAATGATCCACATATAACTTTACACCAACAGGAATAGGGACCTTAACCGATTTACATTCCTGCATATTAAGCCTCTACAATATTGTCTCGACATATTTTCTCTGATTTAACCAGAGTTTCCTCTTTTTCCGATCTGTTGTAATTTCCATTCCCAAAATGAAATTTGCAGCACCGAGATCCTTCATGTCAAATTTAGAGGACAACTGAGTTTTTACATTCTGGATAATCTCCGTGTTGTTTCCTATCAACAACATGTCATCCACATACAAGACCAAATAAATCAAATGATCACCGATTAATTTAAAATACACACAATGATCCTCTTTGCTTCTTGTGAAGCCAAGTCCTAACATATAAGTATCAAATTTTTGATACCACATCCTTGGTGATTGTTTTAAACCATACATGGAATTTTTCATTTTGCATACCATCTCCTTCTTTCCCTTCACAACAAATCCTTTTGGTTGCTTCATATAGATTTCTTCTTATAGATCCCCATGTAGGAATTTTGTCTTCACATCCATATGTTCTACTTCAAAATCAAATGCAGCAACAACATCAATTCCCTCACCCTGGGAATAACCCTTTGCTACTAACCGAGCTTTGTATTTCTCCACTTTTTCTTCTGCATTCAACTTATTTTTAAATACCCATTTGTTGCCAATGGGCTTTCTTCCAGTCGACAACTCCACTAGATCCCAAGCCTCAATCTTATCCAAGGATGCCATTTCTTCATCCATGGCCTTTTTGCATAGTTTTCCATCCTCTGAATCCACTGCCTCCCTAACAGTTCTAGGATCATCATCAGTAATAGACAAAGAAAAATTTGAACGAAAATCAAATGGAGTATACCTTTCCGATAGCCTTCTTTCTCGAACCGATCTCCTCAATACTGGAGTATGAGGATCTTCCTCTTTTGATTCTTGTTCTTCTGTAGAGTCTGATTCATCATCCTTTAATTCAAACTCTATTTTCTCTGGTTCTTCCTTACTTGGTAAGACTTCCTATTTAACAACATCCTTCATTTCTTTAAATACAACATCTCGACTGTACACAACCTTCTTAGTTTCTGGGTTCCAAAGCTTATGACCTTTGAGACCATCTTTATACCCAATAAAAATACACTTTTCAGCCTTCTTATCTAGCTTACTCATGTTTTCCTTTGGAACATGAACATAGGACTCACAGCTAAATACCTTGAGATGTGTGAGAGAAGGTTTCTTATCAGTCCATACCTCTTGTGGAGTCTTTTCATCCAGTTCTAATGAGGGTGATCTGTTGACCATGTAACATGCAATACCCACTGCCTCTGCTCATAATTCTTGCCCTAACCCGACACCACTGAGCATGCAACTTGATTTTTCCATCAACGTCATGTTCATCCTTTGTAAAACTCCATTCCGCTGAGGTGTATATGGTGTAGTCTTCTACCTTTCTATACCACACTTCTTACATAATTATTCAAATTCATTCCCGTGGAACTCTCTTCCATTATTTGTCCTCAACACCTTAATTATTTTCTCTGTTTGATTCTCAAAGAGACTTAAACTCTTTAAACATGTCAAAGACTTCATATTTCTTCTTGAGGAAACATATCCAAGTATTCCTTGAGAAGTCATCTATAAATGAGACATAGTACACAGATTTTCCCAATGATGGAATCGACATAGGTCCAAACACATCACTGTGAACTAGCTGTAAAATTCCTTCTGCCCTCATTGCACCATAGGGGAATCTTAGCCAATTCTGCTTCCCATATACACAATGTTCACATAAATCAAAATCCAAAGAGTAGTTATCTATACCTTCAACCATACCTTTACCATGTAGTAGTCGAAGACCCTTCTCTCTGATATGCCCCAATCTTTGATGCCATAGCATAACCTTTTCTCCAGAGAGTATAATAGTTCTTTCTTCTTCAACTCCAATATCAAGAATGATGAAACTATTACAACCATCACTAATAGTGCCTCCTTGCACATTATGCATAGTTCCAAACCGAAATCCCTTCAACAGCACCATTTCTTCTCAAACCATCCTACATGTTTCCTTTTCAAATATTGTTTTTACCCCCGCATCATCCATTTTGCTTACATAAATCAAATTCCTGGCCAATCCTGGAATGTGCAGAACATCGGGTAGTGTTCTAATCCTTCCATCTATGAGCCTCAACTTGAATTTTCCTCGACCTATGATTATGGTTGTCGAGTCATCACCTAGGAAAACATTACCTCCATCATACCTTTCATATTCATTGAACCACTCCCTATGGGGAGTCATATGAAAGGATTCACATGAGTCAACCAACCATACCTCATGATCTACATGTGTGCTTGAAGAATCCAAGTACACATCCCATCCTTCTTCCTTGGAGGTCTTTTCTTCTGTAAAAGGAGATTCTTAAGATCCCTTCTTTTTCTCAACTTAAGATCTACATTGCTTCTTGTAGTGCCCTTGTTTTCCACATCTCTAGCATACCTTTACAAAATTTCTGAGAGATTTAGATATAACCTTAGACTTAGATCTCCCACTTGAGGACTTAGATCTATTTCTTTTTTGGGAGCATCCTCTTTCAAATAATGCATCTATGCTCTGTCCTTCCATGTTCTTCCGTCTCATCTCCTTTGACAACAAGGATGAGACCACTTCATCAAACTTCAAGGCAGTTGTATTACTACCTATGACCACAACCAGACTATCCCACGAGTTTGGTAAAGAGAAAAATAAATTGATACACTTATCTTCATCTAAAATTTTAATCTCAATAGATACTAACTAACTTACCACAATATTTGAGGCGTTCAAATGCTCTGCCACTGAGTCTCCATCTCTCAGCCTCGGGTTGTACAACTTCTTTCCCAGGAATAGTTTATTTACTGGGATCTTATACTGATACAAGTTTCTCAACTTATCCCATAAATCCTTGGTTGTAGCTTCCTCTGACACATTCAGTAATACTAAATTTGAGAGACACAATCTGATTGTTCTCTTTGCCTTATGATCCAAATTTTTCCAGTCTTCTGCTGAAGTTCATGTAGATGCAGTAACTGGATCCATCATGATCTACTGATATTTGTCCACCGATATATCTTCCATCTTGAGCTTCCATAGCTCAACACTTTTCCCATTAAACTTCTCGATCTCCATTTTCGAACTGCTCGCCATTTCTTTTCACCTGAAAAATCAATACCACAGATCTCCCACTATAACAAGGCTTATCACGGTCTTGAGCCAAAACCTTCACCACAAAGGCTTCCCCCCGAAGACAACAAAGCTCTGATACCGACTATAGATTTTAACCTTGTACAATATTTTACTGCAAACATATTTTCAATAAAAGAAAATAAATATACAATGACAAATACACACATTACACATATATTTTTACCTTGAAACCCAAACCGGGAAAACCAACATATTCTATGTTCATTCATTGTGATACATTGTTTACAATACAATATACATATAGGAGCCAACGACATCCAAAAGCCTAACCCAATGACTTGGATTATTCAACAACCCTAATTCCTTAACTGGAAATAGAAAACCATCAGCAAAAACCATGTTCCGAAAAAACCGCCCAATGATGGACGTGAAAATCGAGGTGACACGAAAAATGAGGCAAAAAATGCAACACATTTCCCGAGGCAAAAAAATATTATCGTGGGCGTTTCCCCCGAAACCATGCTCAAGGGGGCTATCGCCCCCCTACAACCATCGAGGAGGGGGCCTGACAACCCCCCCACATGCCCAACGCAACGTAGTAGACACTAGAGCTAGTCGTGCAAAGAATATAAAACATACCCAACACTGACATGGCTGATCTAGCCCATCACATATCGAACCATAATCTTTAATCTTAACTGTTGATCTCTGGAGATGAATGGTCAATATCTAATCGCTCAAAAGTTAATCATTTATGTAAGGTTCTATAACTCTTTTGCTTGATTTCATTCAAACTAAGAGATGACACCTTTTCATTATAAGCTCTTCTAATCACGATTTCCCAATGAATGTGGGATATATAGATTTTTAGAAATATTTTGTTGTATCTTCATATTTTTACTTCGAATTCTTTACTAGACTTATTACCGCTTCAGGTTTCTATTTCGTTCATATTCCAAATGTGATCTCTCATATGCTCACCACATAAGCGTAACCACATTTTCCTCGCATGCACAAAGCTTATTCTTCTATGTCATCAAGTTGCAATTATTATGCCATTGAAATCTTCCATAGGTTTGTCTAACTATGATTCGATCCTTGGGCATGTCATTCACATAGGGTCATAGTCTCCCCTTGTCTTTGACATCAATGACAACACAATTTCCAACAAGACTGGAAAGAGGTACAAAGAAGATCCTTCGTAGACACGAGGAGTTTAATCATGCAAAAAAAAAAAAGGCACTCTTTCAGAGAAATTTACTGAGATGGAGAGAGTTAATGTGGAGAATGTGGCCATCATCATGAATCTTCTTCACTTGTAGCAACAAGGAATGGACAACTTGGAGGAAAAATTCCAACAATTACGCAATACGATCCCCCTACAGCGTAAGGGGTCCCCATCTTTGGCTTCTAGTAATCAACGATATGTCAATACTCAACATTCATATATCAAGGAAGAGGATACATGAGGAAGACAACCCACCCCCATGGCGGTAGAGGAAACATGCTCCCCCCATTCTATTGGGGAGAAATAAATTCATGACAATGTCCCTCCATAATGGTTTATGTATTTTAGAAAAACAAAGTTTTTGGGTCAGTTTTGTAAATAGACCATGAGCCGAAGTACTTGGAATTCTAGTATCGTGTCAGTCATAGTATGTTTGCTAGTTAAAGTAGAACTATATTCAATTGCATATCCTTTTTGGAACATGTATAAATGTTGTTAGCTTCAACACAACCCTCTTTTATAATGAAATCTATTTTGTTCTTGTTAAAAAAAAAATTGAATGGGGTAATTACCCTACCCCCTCAAAGTTTATAATTAGGCTATCTAGGAATCCAACATGTCTCCCCACTTATCACCTAGGTCTACATCTAGACTTTACTGCTAATTTACCAGGGGTATGCATGCCTAACCAGGTCTTACAGTCGTATGCCCATTTACATGTAATTACATTTTCAACTCACATAATAACAATAACAATAAAAATAACAATAACAATAACAATAACAATAACAATAACAATAACAATAACAATTTTTATTTTTATTTTATGTTTCTATTGCCTTCAGGACTCCATGGGAATGCACTCACCATGTCCATTGCTTCTTTCTACTGGAACTTACAAATGCCATCATCCCCCCACATTTCCATTGCTTTGACCTTTACCTTCTTCTTTCTCTTGAACACTTCTCCACCATGGCTACACTCACACTCTCGCTCTTGACCACATCTTCTTATGCCAACTTGGAAAATATCTCTCCATCTCCATTGCTTCTACTATCGTCGCCATTAACCCTAGAATTCCATCAACATCAACCTAAAATTATTCATGATTTTCAAATTCCAGCTTGAATTTAATTTCATGTCTCATTATGTAGTGCAAAGGAACTTTGTTGCATTATGTATCATTGTAGAAATTGATTAAGTTCAAGGAAAGGCCCCATAACTGATCCAAATTGGATTCGACAAGAATAATTGTCTATTAGCACATGCTCCAATATGATCAAAACAAACAAAGTTTAAGGCTATGGATGAAGAAGGAGATTGAACTGTTGGCGTGAAGGGCCCCATGCCATCACGATTGATGTCCAATTTTTTATGTAATGTATGTGAATCCATGCAATATATTATTGTATAAAATAAATAACGAGACGTTCATAAGACCTTTTCCACATGGGAGAAAATAAAAACAAATAAACAAAAGAAGGAGAAGCAGACTCAAGAGAAGCTAAAGTGTTGGAGACGCCTGACCTTCCAACTATCCTCCCAGTCAACTCAACATTCTATATCATGTATCCCCACAATGATAAAGGGGTTCTTTGGTTGTGAATGATGTAGATATGTTTCTCAGATGTCACTGAGGAGCATATAGACAAACTAGAGATAAGTTGCCCATTTTCGAATAATAAAGAGCCTGGTCGAAGCCAAAAGAATGTTGGTTTTCTTGTTTGGGTTTCTAGGGTAAATTATAAGTTTATGTGAGATGATGGTTTGTGGTTGCATTGTTCATGAATGGTTAATGGTTTGCATTGTAACTTAATGATTTTTTGTGTAATTGTTTTTGCAAAGAGAACTTTGTGCCAATTATTTTTCGAGCTCGTTTTGTATTAATATAGTTCTCATGGGTTAGTAAACAAACTAAAAAATCTTTAACCACACTCGTACATTGTTTCATAGGTTGGAAATCATCGACCCTCCTTCCATAACCGTTGCTATTCATTTGGGGGTTTCTAATTTCGTTTTTAGAGTCGTTGGGCACATTCTCGACTTTGTTGGGCATTTTCCTTTTCCCATAAATCATACATGATATATATATCAAAGTCTGGGATCGTTGAGGTGTTTATTAGTTTCCCACAAAGCATATACACATTTTTTCCCATTCACCTACTATCAATTTCAACTTCTATACGTTTTTCTCTGTTCATGAATGCTCAAGTCGACTTCTATACGTTTTTCTCTGCATGTGAATGCTCAAGTCGACTTCTATACATTTTTCTCTATCCGTGAATGTTCAAGTCGAATTCTATATATTTTTATTTGTCTGATAGTGCCAAAGTCGACTTCCATACATTTTTGTGTTGCTCTGTGTTTCCAAAATCGCCCTGGGCATTTTTATGCATCATGGTTTATTAAAATCACCTCTCCAAACATTTTCCTCCAGAGCTAGTTGTCAAATTCACCCTCTAAATTATATTCTTCACTATTGGCCGACGTGACTCACCTATTATCGTTTTAACTCCAATATTGGTAATTCTCCTCTTCTGTAATCCACCAAAAGCAATTTCTAGTCAACTAGATCCTCCCACGGTTTGACTGAGTTTTCATCGGGTCAGATTGACTCAACTCGGTCAACCTGATTTTGGTTGAACTGACTTGGTCAATTTTTTATTTTTTTTATCTAAGTCAACTTGTTTGAATTACATTACTTCCAAATCGACTTTTGGAAGTTTGAATTCCTCATCGCCTGGTTGATTTGACTTGGGATGGTCAATGAGTCAACTTCCTAGTTGACTCGATTTTGGATTGGAAATCGAGTTCTATAAATTTATGAGAAATAAGATTATATTTTTGTTGTAGAGGATTCAGTGTTGGTGAGATGGATAGGCTATAAGACTCTCGTTTACAGTTCATATGGTATTAGAGCAAAGGTTTAAATGCATTTAGTGAGACTTGTAAGGTAAGTACATGTAGTGATTACAAAATGAAGTAGACAAGAGTTGTTTCCAGGGATAGAGTGAAGTAGAGAATCAATAGTTTTAGGGAAACATTATGAAGGAGAAGAGGAAAAAGATCCTAGGGTCAGGTTGGATCATTTTGAGCACAGTTTGGCTAGAAATCAACGGTGTTAGAGATATTGGTAGCACAGAGCAAGGAAACACCATCAATAAAGGATTTTCATGAAGGCCCCAAGAATGAAGAAAATAATCTAGAGACAGAGCATAAGAATGAGATAGAGATGGGAGAGTGTAGCTACAACAAGACACATGTACCTTTTCATGTAGAGTCCAAGGTGGACATCAAGCCATATATCGATGAAGTGGATGCTATCAAATTGAACCAATGACTACAACAGATGGAAGTTTACTTCAACGTGCATGAAGTAAAGGGAAAACAAATATTTATTTTGCTCGGTTGAAGATTGAAGGCCATGCTTTGACATGGTGGGAGAGTGATGCAGTAAGCAGAACCCTAGGAAATGAGCCACCAATTATTAATTAAGAAGTGTTCAAGGACATGATTAAATATCATTTTTATCCAATAGGATATGAGGAACACCAACAAACAATATGGAATTACTTTAGGCAAAGAAAAGGAGAATCAATGCAAGATTTCACGACAGAGTTCACGAAGAGAGCAATTCAGATGGGAGTCTCTCTCAAAAGTCTAGACGTGTTGGTCAAGTATTTTGGGGCATTGTTACCTCATATACGTATACAAATGATGTTATTTATACCAAAGACAATTGATGAGGCCAATATTCAAGCACAATACCTTGAGAATACAAGTGAAAGATACAAACTACTCACAAGAAAGTAAAACCACAAGAGAAGCAAAGGAATCAGAAAAACAAGAAGAAGTAGAATGAGAAGAAGATCGTGGAAACAACATAAGAATAAACACCTTCCATCCAACAATGTAAATGATTTGATAAAAAGGGACACATTGAGGAGAACTATTGGAAATTACACCATGAGAAGCGCCCCAAATATTTTTAGAAAAGGAAGAAGAAAGCATTGATATCAGTGGATGTTGAAGAACAGGTGGATAACACATCATACTTGGAAGTGAAGATTAACTACACTAATATCCATAAAGAGGTGTGTTGTGAGTCATAACAACCCACTAAAACTCTTGAGTTTCAATGGGTACCCATACTACCAAAATTTTGCAAGGTACTAATATTCTATTTACCTAAATAGTTATTTATTTATAAGATTGATGATTGTATACAATCTCCGAAGCTAATGTGATGCACAGTCTGTTAATTGAACTCAAGCCCGTTGTATAAATCCATTTCTGCTTTTTGCCACAAGCCCTTAACCTTTTTCAAAACTTGATTTCTTGTAGAGACAAAGCCCATGTTTCTATCCATATGATCGTGATCAAATATCGTAGGCATTCTAACTCTGACTCGCCATTGCGCCTCAATTTCAAATTCCCAATGATGACACCTTTATGATCATTTAGGTGAAAAAATTTTCGTCATCGACGAATTTCTTTGGAATGGAAGCCTTCATGTGTTATCTTGTATTTATAACGACGATATTTTCACTTCGATGAACCACATAATTACACCAATGGAAAATTCTGATTGGTTTCTAGGTTTACCCATGTTTTATTATGAATTATGCTCCAGTTGGGTCCCAAAATTTCCTTATACCTCATGAGATAACCTTCTTAAATTTTCCACAAAACTCTTTAACCGTACATAGTCATCCCCCATTGCCCCAATATTTTTGACAAAACCTTTTCATTGTCGACGAATATGACAAGCATACTTCTATTCTCCATGTGAAATCCGTCGACGACAAAACGAGTCAAAGAAAATTGTCGACAATTTGGCCTTGGTACTCTTGGACGATCTAGATCAATCTAGCACCTGCCGATGACATCAAATCCATTAAAAGTTATCCCTTTTCCTTTACCTGGCCCACTCAAACTATTTTAATAGAATTTCAAAAGATGAAAAGGAAAGGTTTGTCCTTAGTGGTCAAATTACAAGATCCAATGAACTCATTTCTACCCCTTAGCATTTTCTTTGATATTAACCACTGGAAGAAATATGTCATCATCGGAAGATTGTCTCCCAATTCTTACCAACTGAGCCTCATTTATTTATTGTAATTTCTTGATGATGAAATCGACGATTTCCTTCACTTATCATTTTCGCCTCCATGATCATACAACAATGGTCATGAACACAGAGTTGTCTGTGCAAAGCAGTTACGACATATTGTCCTACTCTAACCAAATCAAAGCTATAACACATTTTGAATTAATTTTTTGTGGGTTAAGGATTTTTGGGCAACATTATAACCTCGTTAAGACATAATCGACCTCAATTGTCTGCAATTCTGCCAAAAAAATTCTAAACAATGCTACTGTAGAAATTTGGTAAATTGTACTGTGAGAAATAGTCTTCAAAATTTTTTGCAAGTTGTTTAATTTGTTTTTTATCTTAAATAAGTTCAGTAGTGAATTAGTTTAAATCAGTGGGATGATTTATACAGGTGACAAATTGTCCCATATTCAAACTAGAAAGATGACAAGCCAAATAGTGGTCGCGCCTGCTCCTATTTTGGAACATGCCTCTCTTAATAATTCTGATACAAACAACCATGATGGAAGAGAACACTATTGTTGGCCCTTGGTTATGGAAGCAAGTGAATATCAAGGAAGAAAAGGCAAAACACGAACTGCGTGGAAGACACAGTGACTGTTATTGGGTTGAAGTGAGTAAAAGAGAAGAAAATATGGAGCAAAGTAAGAGAAAGCAAGGCGTTGGACGAGGAGACCGAGGATGAAAGATCCGCAAGGAATATGGATCATGGACAACTCAACAAGGGGAAAAAGCTACCGTTGGATGCTTTGGAGCACCGCATGAGAATGAAGGAAAGATAGGCTGGCGAAGCCCTGAAAACGCAGGTCAGGTTGACCTAGGGTTTTAGACACCTAGGGTTTTGGCACTTAGGTATTGACCTAAGTCTGTCGGTGAGATATTGAAATGTATAAATAGAGGTCTAAAGGACCTGGGATGGGTTGTTGTTAGTGTTGATACTAAGTTGATTGAGGATTCATTACTATTGTGTGATCGAGTGAGTACTATTGCGTGAGAGAGAAGTACTGAGTGTAGAGCCTTTTGGTATTGTAAGATCTTCAGCTAGGTGTGAAGATCGGTCCTGCAGCTGGGTGCGTAGGAATGGGAGAGACAGAGAGGAGAAGAAAGAAGATCTGCTAGCTGAGAGCGCAGACAAGAACTGTATAATTCATCTTAATATATTATAAATCATAGTTCTGTGGATGTATCCCTAGAGAGAGGGTGACCCACGTATATCTTTTGTTGTGTGTGTGATTGATGCTCTGTTATTTGTCATTTGGTATACCATTATTGCATTACTGTGTTAGATCTGATAGATAGTTTTGCGAAGTAGATCTGAACTGGTAAGTGATATATAAATGTTTTATTTCTCTTGTAATAGATCCACTCGATGTTCCCTTTGGTTGTAGACATCTCTATCCTGCAACCCCCCCATAGCTACTTCGGGTGAGACTGCATTTTCCTCGCAGGTGTTGCCAAAAGGGCCAATAGTTAGGGCTTGTTGGTGTGTTGTTGTAGCGTTGAACCCTGGGTCTGTCCCTGTGCCAACAAACGGTTCCATTGTCGAGACATGAAACTTCTTGAGGGAATGTCAAGGTGGTTTCCATTGAAGACAAAGATTCAGAAGTGGATAAAAGATCAAGAAAAGGACTTCGATGAAGCCGAGAACAAGAACCCTAATCTTAGTACAAAGGATTGGTTGGAAAGATATATCTTTACTGATATACACGAGATTTTCTTTGGAGGAATCCATCAGGAGCTATATGAGTGGCTAGCTAGGTTAGCAGATACCCAATTTGAGATTAGATATAGGCCACATGTGGTTTGGACGTCAATGCTGGTCAAGAAGGTCAATAGAGTTGATAACTCTGTGTCAAGATAAGTAGATCACTGGTTTGATAGTACCATTGGAGGGTATATCACTGAATTTGTTGTTGGAAGAGTAGAATCGTATAGCCAAGCAAAGATATGTTTATTTAAGGGACCTAGAGGAAAATTTGTACATTTTCTGAAGTTGAATATCAAGATGTTATTGCATGAGAAGAAAATATTGAAGATACATTAGTCTGCTTGATTGAAGAGCTAATGTTCAAGAACTTAGACAACGACATCGACACAGAGGCTGGACATACACCCAGTGAAAGAGTGTTCAAATAAGTTCCTCTTGCGAACTTGTTTAAGAAGAACTACGGGGACGAGGTTTTCTACAGTGGAGAAAAGGCAGATCTGATAGACGAAGAGCATTCAGAGTTCGTTGGGAAAAAGGAAGGGAAAACTGAAGAACCTCTCCGGGAAGAACCAGAAGCTTCAGGAACTATGCAAAATTTTGAAGTAAGTACTATTACTCCTCCTGTTGATTCAACAACATTAATAAATTAGATTAATCAGAGCCACCCAAGCATTCATAGCACTGTCACTAGTAGTCCGCCACATACTCAATCCGAAAACCTAGGAAGATCTATGGCAGACGAGATGAGGTTACCCACTTTTAGAGGAAGTGGATCTGAAGACCCTGAACAACACTGGTTTCTCTGCGAAGATGTGTGGAGTATTAAGAAAATCACCGACGAAGTTTCCAAATGAGCTCAATTTAGTACTACCCTAAGAGATCGCGCACTGAGCTGGTACATGAATTTTTTCCAAGGATCTACACTTAAACCGCTGAATGCCATTAAGAATTCGCTAATTTTTTAATTCAATAAACCTAAGCCAGAATCGCAGTGCATTACAGAACTGAAAGAAATCAAGCAGAGAATAGTTGAACTGGTATGGGACTTTGATCAGAGATTTAAGACCTTGACAAGCCATCTGAGTTTTCAAATCCAAGATGAGCAAAACAAAGAATGGTTCATTGATGCTCTCTTTCCGCACATCAGAGTTCCTCTGATGCAACAAAAGATTTCTTCACAGGCTGAGGCACTGGAGATCGCCATGAAGCTATAATCAACCCCTATGGGAGAATCCAGCTTAGGTATGAGTCAAATCTTGAGACAACTAACTAGTTTGTCTCTACAGCTCGAAGATATGAAGAAAGACAAGGGAAAAGACAAAAGAGAAGACATTTGGTGTAACAGATGCAAGGCAAAAGGCCATGATAAGGAATATTGTCCATTATTCCATGAATACTTGGCCTCTGGAGCTCCGAGCCCCTTGAAGCAAGTTACCCTACCCTGGTGTGAGGTATGTAGAAATAGACATCGCCCTGGTGAGTGCTATTACATGCAAAAATATGTTCAGACACCCACAAATTTGTATTTCACGTTCTTTAAGTTCGTGGGGCATGATGATAGGGATTGTAGGGCTTACGACCTCATGCACGAAAGGTCAAGGGATATATACAAAATCGAAGGTGAAGTACAACAAGAAGGAAACAATACACAGTATAACTCCCCTGAGAGAGAAAACTTCAACCCTCGTGGTGGATTCTGAGGAAGTGGAAGAGGAGGAGGTATGGGTCGGGGTCAAGGACATATAATCTACTATAGATACGCATAGCCAGGACACTTGGAAAGGGACTATCAAAACTCATGTACCACTTGCATCTATTGCAATTCCTTCAAGCATGTTATCGAGGGATGTCCAACATTTCTGGCTAAACTTCAGGAGAGATGGGGACCTCAACAGAACCCGCAAATACAATTAATAAAAGAAGAACCTCGCGGAGCAAACCCTAGATTCGTTGTCATCACTCAAGGAGGCGTTGTTACAGGAGAATACAAAATGGCCCAAGGAAGGACTACAAAAGAATCAGGAGTCAGGAAAGTTGCAGAAAATACACAAACTTTTGATGCAAAGAAAGAAAAAAAATGTTCGAGGAGGCAAGAAGAGAATTTAGGGGAGACCAAGGTTGTTCATCGAAGACACAAACAAAAGTAAGAGAATGTAGAATTCCTCTGGCATTCGATCAGTCTGCTTCACCCGGAGATGGAAAAGAGGCAAGTAAACTTGTCAGTTTCTTGTATATGTTTATAGAGCTAATTAAAGATGAGAAATCCATACAAGAACTGCAAAATTTGGTCAGACAATATGAGATAGGAAGGGTATATCCTTTACTGAATAAAGCAGTATATTAACTATCCAAGAAGAGAAGGACAAATAAGGAACTAAGCCTGAATGCTCAAATTGGAGAGCATGATATAGACTATGTGGTCCTCGACTTAGGGTCGGAGGTCAATGTCATGACGAAACAAACCTGGGCACTAATGGGAAAACCTAAGTTGATCTATTCCCCTATCAAACTTAGGATGGCTAATCAACAATTTGTAAGCCCCTTTGGAAGATTGGAACATGTCCCTGTGGACATCGATGGAGTGACGAAGTTTGCAAACTTCTAGGTAATTGAGATAGTTGATGATAGTTGTCCTTACCCTGCGCTGTTAGGAATTGATTGGGATTTCAATAATTCCACTGTGGTTGATTTAAAGAAAAGACGAATGACATTTGAAGGAGATGGCCTTACCGTCATTGCACCTTTAGAACCCTATGAAGGTCAGCGATACACAGAGCCCATCATAGAAGAAGACTGTGCATATGAACTGGAAAACATGTATAAATTAACAGCCAGACAACATGACTACATTAATCCTACGGTGGATGGAAATTTGAGTTGGCGAAGTGACAATTCATGTTCATAAGATTCAGAAGAGGCACTGGAGAATTGACAGAACAAAATGTACGAAGTATATACAAGGATATGTGCTAGATTAACCATAGAAGTACAAGGGATCGACACAACAATAAGTAACTTACCCACCTTTGATGGTCTAAATCCTTTAGAAACCTTCTTGTCATAATTTGAAGAAAGTGTACTAACACAAAAATGCTTGTTGGCGATGGATGAGGCCCTGAAAGCCACACCAACAAGATGGTGGGAGACACACAAAAACAACATTAAAGAATGGGTACAATGTCATACTCTGATGACAACACGGTTCTCAGCGCAAGTAGACGACTGAGAAGTTAGATACATAGGTCGAAGCTGCCCAAAGGACCATGTGCGAAGTTGTGAGGAATCGTGGAGCAACATTCCTCAAGATCAGTGGGTGCACAAATTCGTTAACACGTTGGAAACAACCCCTATCAACTGGTACCTTCAAGAAGAGTTGTGTCTCATCACTGTAGATTAGGAAGGTATGACTTAGAACTTTGTTACCACCTTTTTATTCGAAAGCCAATATCCTACAGTAGATCAAGCATTATAGGTTGTAAGAAAGAAAGTGTTCGAGGAGGCACCCAACCTCCCTTTGGAACAAGAGGAGGACGAATGGACTGCACCTCTCCAAAAACTGCAAGGCTGTTACAACATCAATACTGAGGAAGACGATGATCCTAGGAAGGTGAACATCGCATAAATAGAAGACTAGAGAGATGTGGAAGGGCCAGGAGTTGAGATACCATTTATTGGACAACCAATCAAGATCAAGAAAATCAATATTAGAACAGAACAAACACCAAAGCTTGCAAATGTTGGAGATTATTGGGATGTTGCCACTATTGACAAGATCACAAAATTTCTACATGAGTATTAGGACTTGTTTCCAATGAAGTTCACTGATATGAAGGGAATTAAAGGGCCTATGGGAGAGATGAGGATCCCTTTGAAACTAGATGCAAGACCAGTAAAATAGAGACCCTACAGATTGAACCCTAAATATAAGGAGAAAGTGAAGATTGAGCTCGACAGAATGCTGGAAGAAGGGATTATAGAACCTGTCGAAGAATCATAATGGATTAGCCCTATGGTGGTATAAGACAAGAAGACATGAAAGATCAGGATATGCATAGATATCAGGAAGATGAACGATGCATGTTTGCATGACCCCTTCCCCACGCCATTCACTGACGAAGTGTTAGATAATGTAGAAGGTCAGGAGGTATATTCTTTTATAGATGGATTTTCAGGATAACATCAGATCCAGATTGCCAAGGAAGATCGCCATAAGACCACCTTTGCCTCATAATGGGGATCCTACCAATATACAGTAATGTCATTTGGATTGAAGAATTCCCCGACCATCTTTTCTAGGGTGGTAGTCGAAGCATTCAAGGAGTTCCTACATAAGTTTCTAGAAGCATACTTTGATGATTGGAATACCTTTAGTTTATTGAAAAATCATATCGAATGTTTAAGGCTAATGTTGGACAAGTGCAGGCAGTGTCAGATTGCCTTAAACCTGAAGAAGTGCATTTTATTTTCACCATTTGGAGTGTTGTTAGGCCATATTGTATGCAAGAAGGGATTGTTGGTAGATCCATCTAAAATTTCCATCATAGTTGATCTACCCCCTCCTACTTCAGTCAAACAGTTGCGCATTGCACTGAGGCACACTAGATATTACCGGAAGTGTTAGAAAAACATGACCGCAGAGCAATAAAATAAAAACAAATGCAGAAACAAAACACAGAAGACACACAATACAAGAGAGAAACAGATTTAGGTGGTTCACCCAGTGTGGGCTACGTCCACCAGAGAAATTGCCAGGTCCTTCCTTTATTATTATCCAACAAATGAAGGGATACAACCTACAAAAAAAACCCACTGTAACTTCCTCTTCTTTTTCTCACGGTCTCCTCTCTCAGAATACAATATTCACCATCATCCATAGCCGCAATACATTTCCCTCATAAAAGAGGGTTTTCTTCTAGGGCAAAAAACCATAACATAATCTCTACTGTTAGATCTGCGACCTTATAATGAACGGTCCAGATTTAATATGAAATTACAATATACTTTTACAAGGCAATTTTTGCTTC
>ML811965.1:123294-135773 GCA_009831015.1 Picea engelmannii
TGCATGTGTACACGAGGCAAATTGCATGAACAATTATTTGTTTTTTATCCATGTGTCATACATCGTTACCCATTACCCTACTCTCCCCCTCCCCGCCCTCACCAGGGTACTTATATCTTGTTGGCGATATGGATTGTTTTGTATAGTGGGTAGAGCTATATTGCAATAACAATAAATAACTCCTCCCACCCTACGTTAATCCTCTTATATAAGGATGACGGATAGCGACCATAGTCCCCTTTGTTTGGTGGAGAAGCGGATCACAAGGTCTCTAAAGAGTGACACTTCTCAGAAAATCTAGAGCTCTTCAAATCTCTTTGGTAAGAATTTCAGGTATGGAAGGAAGGAATATGCTAACAAATTTATATGTTACTTGATCAAGGCATGCAATTATGTTTGTGTTAAGTTGTACATGGCACATAATAGTCAAGGAGGGAAGGCATCAAAGAGTGAGCCCAACATCATTGTTAAAGATATTTTTGACAGTGTGTTGCAAAGCCAAGTTAAGTGCCTTTTCTATGGAACATAGTCGAACAAGTTGGACAAAATTGTGGATGTCAACCTTGATATATTGCATGGAATCTTGTTGAAATAAGGTTGACAATTGAAGTTCATGTTGTAAACGTCTACAAGTAAAACATTTCAGTCATGTTTATATTTTCACCATGCAATGTCTATAGGTAACATGGAAAGAACTTGTATCAAATTGAAACTATATTGTTTTGACACTATATTAACTTTTATTCTAAAATTTATAAACAAGTAGGGACATGTGAGGTTACCTTGACAGATCCAAAGAAAATACCCGAGAATATTAAGCAAGTACATAAGTGTTATTTGAAACTGCTCTAGAAGATTAAGTAAGTACATAAGTGTTATTTGAAACTGCTCCAGAAGATTAAGTACAAACATAATTGAATCGACGTGTGTGGGATATAGAACTGCGCCTGTACCAACTATTGTACAGATCTATATCTTCAATTCTTGTAGCAGATCTACTACTGATGGGTAAGGAACTGGTTAACCAATTGTTGAATCAACTACTTACTTAACATAATCTACTTTCTCACGTGTAGGACAATATGGGTTTGTTGACGGAAGGAAAAAAGAAAACCAAAGGGGAGGAAAGGCGAAGGAAGAAATCAAAGGAACTGAGCAGCAGAAAGAAATCCCTGATTGATAAGTCACACATGCAAGGTCTAGCTGCAAATCTAAGCACCTACTTCGACAGCTATCGCACTAATCTATGTACCTAGGTAAGACAATGCAAGATATCCTCTTTCTTAAGGAGCATGCACCTATCCTATATTGTAGGGTCTCTTTTGTAGTGGGAACCTAATAAAGGTAAAGGGAGTTCTAAAGTATCCCATCAACTATTTTCGTATGGGCTCCAACACTGCAATGGGGCAGGAAACAATTGCATAGCATTAGTATGGTTTCTCCAGCAATAGGAGTCTTTCCATTTGCTCTAGTATGGATTTTTCCCTCTAGCTAAGTAATATGAAAATTTGTTTTGACACCAAGGTCACGAGTATTGTTGAGGCTCTCTTGTGAAGGTGGTGTTTTCTACGCGGTAGGGATGGTGGCCTCTTTTGTGAGAATAGCATAAATACCTGACATTGAAATTGGGTGCAATGACAAACCAAAACTATTAATGCGCTAACACTGACAAAGCATAAGGGTAACAACTTAAAACTTAGGTTATGTAAGAATGACAAAAAAATCATTGAGCAATAAGACTCTTCGAACTTGTTAGCCAAACTTAAAATTCAAGTTATCTAATTACAATGTGTGAGAGCTTGACAATAACACTTCGAACTAGACTCTTCGAACTTGTTAAATCCAAACTTAAAACTTAAGTTATCTAATTATATTATGTCAGAGCTGGACAATAAAATTTCAAACATGTTATCCAATAACATCTTTTATAAAAGTGATTTAAATATTATAAAAAAATAATTATTTAATTTAACCTATATACAAGGGAATTTTTTGTAGTCAAAAGCTAACTAATTTATGATCAACCACGATGGATCCAATAGTATAAAGGTTCAAACCCGAGGAGACACCAAGGATGTGGACCGAGTGCAATCAAAGTAGATTAAATAGATACTCTTAATGATTGGGGTATATGCAAATTGTAAAAATTATAAGGGTATTTAGATTTTTCAACATAACCTTAGATTTGTTTATTTTTCTTAAAATAAGAAAAAATATATATATATATATATATATATATATATATATATATATATATATATATATATATATATATATATATATATATATATAAATAAATAAAGAGAATATATTATTTTATATATTGATTATGTTATAAGATGAAGAATATGTTATTTTATATATTGATTATGTTAAAACTAAATATCTTTTAATTAAATATTTAAAACAAATTATTGAATTTACTTTTTATATTTAAAAAAACACAAGATTTATTTAGTCTATAATTGTTTTCTCATGCATATGGAAGATAAAATCTTTTGTAACATGAAAAATGATGAAACATTTCAACATTTTTAAAAATAATTAAAAATTATATATATATATATATATATATATATATATATATATATATATATATATATATATATATATATATATATGTGTGTGTGTGTTAAAAAATGATGAAGATGAAACATTTTTAAAAATAATTAAAAATTTAACATATATATAAAAGCAAGCTTTTGTAACATGAAAAATGATAAAGATGAAACATTTTTAAAAATAATTAAAAATTTAACATACATATATATAATTAAATAATTAAAAAAATAGATAAAAGTAAAATATATATATATATAGAAAATGATTTTTCATCCATTTATATCAACAATATTTAATAATAATGATTTAATTTTAAAATCACTTGTTATTAATATATAAAATTCAAATTAAATATATCAACCACTTTTAATTATATGATTATACTAATTTTATTTTAATCTTTTATGGTTAGATGGGGACCTTGTTTTATCTAATAGCTATAAAAGAAGCTTTGAAGATCTAATTGAGAATTTGTTTGGTACTGAGTTGGTCAAGCTCTGTAACTCTCAAGATCTAATAATTTGCAATGGAGTAATGAAGTGACCAAACTCCAACTAGATGACTTGTATTCATGGGATAGGTAGTAGTGTTGTAGATTATGTGATATATGATATCCTCATTCCCAACCAAATAACAACTTTTGACTTTTTAAATGACCATGAGCCTGAATCCGATCATAAACCTTTAACCCTAACTCTAAATTTTTCCATGCATAGGAGCGTCATTGAAGAGAATAATAAAAGGAATATACGCTTTGACAAAAGTAAAATTGACATTTTAAAGGATTTAAATTGTAAATTAAATCTCCTAACTTATAAGGACAACATTGAAGAACTCTATCATAATTTTACAACTACCCTTTCTACTTCTATTAACAAGTTATCTTTCAAGGTGTCCTGTAAAAAGAATAATAGAATGAACAACCCTTGGTATGATAAAGAATGTAAAATTGCTAGGAAAGCCATTAGGGATGCTTCTAATGAGTCCTTAAAACTCGATAAGATCAATACGTACAAAGCCCTAATTAAAAGGGAAAAAAAGGTACTATATCAATAAAAGACAAGAGCAACTTTCACAACTATATAAGCTAGATCCTAAGAAGTTTTGGAGCCAAATTATAAACCACAATACCAAAGAAAAGAATAGGATTCCCTTAAGGGACTGGAATTCCTACCTTAAAATTCTCTACGAGCTCCCTAATGCCATGGACACCATTCATATTGTCCCTACAAAGGAAGAAGTTTTTTCTTTACATGACATAGAGTTCGGGGTTAAGCGACTTGCAAATGGGAAAGCTAAGGACAATGAAGGAACCAAGCTGAAATTTTTAAAATCGAAGGGCCTATCCTTATCCCTCACATACACAATCTCTTCAATTTAGCAGTCAAGCAGGGCTTCCCTAAACCTTGGACACAAAGCCTCATTGTTCCTATTTTTAAAATTGGGGATAGAAACATTCCCTCTAATTATAGGACCATTATGATTAGCCCGACTTTAGCCAAGCTTTATGTAATTATTTTGGAAAAGAAGATTAGTCTTTGGCTAGAATGTCACGGTAAAAGAGCTAAAGGTCGGGTCGGGTTTAGGAGATATCATTCAACTATGGACCATCTTGTTACCTTTACGATCATTGCAGAGGATTTTCGCAATACTAAAACCAATATTTTTTGTTGTTTTGTTGACTTTAGAAAAACTTTTGACATGGCTCCTAGGAAAAGCCTTTGGAATAGGTTGGAAGAGATAAAAGTGCCTCTTGAGTTGAGGGTTGCTGCAATAAGGATGTATGAGAATGTTATTGCTAAGTTTAAAAACACTAAGGGCTGGTCAAAAGAGATTAACTGCAATATCGAAGTCAAACAAGGTTGTCCCTTGTCCCCTACCCTTTTTGGCATATACATTGACAAGTTAGAAGATTTCTTGGAAAAAGCAAGTTGTGTCGACCCTATTCTCACTGGTATAGTCATCAATCTTCTTCTTTATGTGGATGATATCGTTCTTATGGCAAGGAGTCCCTATGATCTTGAAAACCAACTAAGAATCCTCAAGTATTTTTGGTCCAATATGGGTATGACTATTAATATTGATAAGCCTAAGGTCATGATTATTAAATCCAATAAGATCCCTTATGATACCTTCGTATATGAAAACAACAACTTGGAGGAAGTGACTTCATACAAATATATTGGAATTGATATCCACCACAAGCTCATATGGAATTATAACATTGAGAAAATGATTATCGGGGGATAGAAATCTTATTATGGGCTTGAAAACAATTGTAAATCCACTGATCTTTGGAGTTGGGATAAGAAAAAACTCCTCTTTGAGACTCTTGTTATACATGTCATTCTTTATGGATGTGAAGTCTGGGGTTGTAGTATCTCTCGTGAATCTCTCGTGAATCCTGGAAAAAGATAGAGCAAATACAAAAGAAATTTATAACCTATAATCTCAAAATTAAAGGAAATACGCCCTATCCCATCCTCCTCTTAGAAACAAGCATCTCTCCACAACATGGAAGACAAGAGGCTTCCTAAAATTGCTTCAAAATCGAGTCATAACCACCATCGACTCAAGCGAGGATGGCATAAAGATTCCCGATCTTGGCTAAACTATTGGGGAATCATGGAAGACACCATTTTGCAAAATAAAGATACTATTAAAAAAACGTCAAATCAAAATTTAAGGAGAAAATGTGGTGTGATAAAGAGTTAGAGGAAAAAAGAGAATTAAGGTATTATAAGGATGTAATCAACCCTAATCTAGAAGATCAAAATTATCTATTTGTTTTGCAAAGTGTAAAGAAAAAAATAAACATTGCTAAGATAAGAACAAATTCTCACGAGCTCCATAGTGAAACTGAGAGTTGGTCAATTCCTAAAACCCCATGGGATGAAAAAGTGTGTCACCTTTGTGACACTAAGAAGGTTGAAGATGAAAAACACTTTTAGATCTCATTTTCAAAATATTTGTCACACTACCAACCTTCCTAATCATATCCATATTAGATCTCAATTTCAAAATATTTGTCACACTACCAACGCTATTCATTATATATATATATATATATATATATATATATATATACGCCGAAATGATTACCGCTAGTAAAACACCCAGTGTAGTTAAAAAAAAAACCGTAAAAAGGACAACTAAGCATGTTGTGTTTTGTAGTGGTGTTGTGAACGCAGACCAAATAATGTAACATCATGGTCTCCACCAGACAGGGTGTTTGGGGCTGCACAGGTAGAGGAATGCCTTTCTATGCCTTCAACCTCCGGCTTGATATTTCTGGAAACCCAAGAAGACAAAGAAGGAGAAGACACAAAGGCGGAAGAGGAAGAAGTAGTAACCAAACCCAACGAGGATGTGGTTGGGATTGCAGGACCCAAATCCTGGAGATCTTCAAATACAGGAAGATTAACAGAGTAAAAAATCCTCGTAGCGTCCATCAGATTGTGTCCACTCTGGACTGCTAGGAATAATCAAATCCTTGGCCTTTTCTAGAGAGTTATCTAAAAACTCAGTTGGGATGAAACGCTCCACAGTCATAATAATTCAAACGTGGTAATCCCAAAGGTTAATCATGTAAACGTGACAATAATGTGATGCTACAGTAATATCTTAATATGATTAGGTAAACGTTAAAAAGTAATCAGGTTAGTATGCATTCAAAAATACAAGAAAGTTATGAAGAGTAAACCACAATCATTGATTTAGGAGGACTACTAAAAATATACCAACATCTTCAATTGTTAGTCATCAAATTAAAATTTTAGATTAAAAAGTGATTAATTGTGACCATCTCCAATAAATATACACTTTTTAAATAAATATAATATAATATAATATAATACAAAATACAAATTAATACTACAAACAATAATACTACAAACAAACTTAGTTAATCCACGTGGATTATCACATTAAACGAATTTCAGGTAGTCGTGACATTCGACAAAGAGGTGGCGCCTATCCCAACCCTAAATTGTAATTGGATTGAGAGAGGCAGCACATCATTCGACAAGATTATATCCAACATATATAACCATAGCTCTAAGGTTCTCTAAAGCGCTCTGAGTGACATCTGAAATTTATAAAAAATAATGCCCAAGAATTCCAGAAAACGTGAGCGAAGCCGATACCGACATATCTACAGCAGAGAGAATTATGAAGAAATACCGGAAGAGTTTTTCTGTCCGATTTCAAAAAAATTCATGTCTGATCCCGTTAGAATCCCTAAGTCTCACATTACCTACGAACGAAACTCGGTAAAAGATTTGCACAAGCCAGAAGATCTGCTACCCGATCTGAGAATGAGAAATATAATGGAGGACTGGTTTTCCCACTACGACCTCTGCCCTCCCTTCGACTTCATCTCCAACCAGGACGACCTCGTGGTAGCGATGGATTCTGTACTGAAGCAACGCAAGAGTTCACTTTTACTCGAATTAGCGAGTGCGATCAGAAGCAGGCCGTCGCTAATGAAAAACGGAGGATGCATCTTGTGCGTGGCCACGCTCTTATCTTGTCCGAACCCCTCTGCCAACTGGGTGTTGACAACGTTATCTATCGTTGCTCATGTGGATGATGACGTTGAATTGCTAGTCCCCAACACGGGCATACACCCCGAGTATTCCCTTCTCGACCCAATTAAAAAAATATTGGACTCCGACTTGTCTGATAATGAGGAATTCCAAATAGGATTCGTAATGCTATTGCACGGTCTGGTCGTGAACAGCCCTGATATCGTTCCCATGGCAAGAAAATTAGAAAAAATTATAGAAGCACTGGTGATATATATGTGGCCCGTGCCCGAGCATTTCATAGCTGGGTGGTACCAGAAACTCTTGATAACCCTAGAACTCCTCTCCGAAAACGAGGAAAACTGCCGACGTATGGTCGAGGTAGGAATCATCGAGATGTTGTTCATTATGTTGAAATCGGTGGTTTCTTCCATGGAAGAAATCAGAGATAATCCTGACAATGTATCGGCTTCTGTGGCAATTGAGACGGTTGTGAAAATATTTGATAAGCTCTGTCAACGTTCTCAAGAAGCACGCGAAAAGATAAGGAGGTTCTTTCAATCGGAAATCAATTTGTTTTGCAGGGCTCTTTTCAATTATGTCAAGACTACAGAGGCTTCCGTTGCAGGCGCCCGCTTCCTTGCTCACTTCATGGACGAGTCTGGAAATGGCTTCAACATCAATACGTTGTCTTAGAAATTGGTGTAGTCTAAACTACAGCTAAAACGTCTTATTTTTTCTGAAAGAAATTTGCAATCTGTACAGTCCAAACAATCAAACAGTTTATTCTTCAGGTTGCAATTTTAATTCACAGATAACTAAACTGTCTCAATGTAAAGCCCATTTGGAACATTCATTTCTTTGTCAGAGCGTTTTCAAAATGGATTTGAATAGTTTGTGAAGTTGGTATCAAAAAGATGTTTTGAAATTTAAGATGTTAAAGAAATGTGTGCAAATCTGATTGTAACGGGCATTGGTTTATACTGGTTGTAACGGGCATTGGTTTATAAGTATTGGTGGATATAAAAAAAGCTATTTATTATTTTTTTTATTGGAAAAATGTATGGAAGAACTTTTTACAGAGTATGAGAAGAAAGCTCCCATCTTAAAGAAATTTTAGGGAAAATAATAGATGGAAGAAAATGAAGAAAAAGATTATGGAACAAGTATAGAGTTTATATACTATGTTTTTATTTGGTGAATACATGTATTTATGGGATATTAAACAATGTCTCTAATTTTACTAGATATTGATAAACACCTCCCCAAAAAAAAATTTAACCTCCCTCTTCATACATTTTTCCAATAAAAAAATTCTTACTTTTAATAAGTAGCTCTTTTTATATCCACCAATGCCCCTAATTTCACTAGATATTGATAAGTACCTCCCAAAATCATTTTGTTGAGTCTTCCTCCCAATATATCTTTCCAATAAAAAAATATTGTTTTAACTAGGTAGCACTTTTTATACCCACCAATACCTATAAACCCATTTGAAACCTCACAAATACCTACAATATATTGACTTTATTTTTCACAATTTAAAAACCCCCTTTATGAAAGAACATGATAAGATATTGATAAAAAAATTGAGATTGGAGTTGTTGATGCCAAAAAATTGAGATTTCAGTTGTTGATGCCTTGAAAATCCAGACCTAATTATTTTTGTTGACACACATCGTGATTAGGTGTTATTTAATACATTTTAGTTGGCATGACACCAAACACACTATAATATGATTGAGACAAACATTGAGTGATTTCTATTCATTAAAATATAAACTCTAATTCATAAAAATTCACAAAATAACACTATGAAACCACCATATGTGTATGTGCATATATTTTTTTATAGTAAAAGTACAATGAATACTTGACATCACTACATTTTTAATTCTACTTGTTCACCTACATGCAATTCACCACTTAGATTTACATCATCTTGTCCTTGACCTAGTGTGACAATTGTATCAAGTACATTATTGTCAAAAACCCTTTTCCCATAAGTGTAATAAACCACAAATTTTCATTAGAGACATCAAGATGGAAGAAAACCCAATCACACTATTCTTTAAGCACAAATGGTTCGATCTAAGATGTTATCATTTCTCTAATACATATGTCAAGTAAAATATAATTCATTATCTAAGTCATGTCTAATAAAAAATATCAAATCATTTACATTTAAAAGCCACGCATTTAAAGGACCTATAATCCAATACAATTATCTCATAATGGTGCTAACATGATCAAGTTGTCATTCTACTAGGTGTGTGTCTCTTGAATTTACATAACTTGTTTGATCAAATGCATCAAACACTCCACAACCACATGTTTGTTTGCCATGATCCACACTCTTCACTCTACACTCTTCACTCTAAAATGATGACCATATGTCCACATTGCAACATGTGTTTGTACCTTCATGTATAAACAAATTTGTATTTTAAAATCAATAACTAATCTTAAACGTTTTTCCTTGGATTAAAAAAAATAACATAATTACATTTCTCATATGCTTAACAGCATGTCTTGTAGTATCTTCCAACAAAGATTATTGGATTAAAAAAGGGACGCATTTGAAACTTCCTACAAAACCGGTACTCTACCTATAAGATTGTTATGAAGAACCATGACCATAACCCTATTAATAATTCCTCAAAACCTAAATTTTATATTTCAATACAAAAACTATTCAAAAAATACCATACTATCATGATATAGTTCAAAAAAATATTACCCTTGGGTTCTCAAGTAAGAACAAAAATAAAACTACAACATTCATATAGGATACCTGGACTAATTTAAAAAATAACAAAAAAAAAAAGAGATTAATAGAAACATTGAAAGTAAGTGACTATGAAAAATACCTAAAAGATAGATTGATGATCATATGGTTTTGAATGGCCAACCTAAACCTCCCATATATACCATAGCCATGGAAATGCTAGCCTTTAAGAGTCCATTTTCCAACTCATTTTTTCCCTATAAACATGATGAAAATTAACATGAGCAAAAGAAGTCTCAAAATACTTAAGTTCCCCAAATATATGTTTCAATAAAATTTTCTATGACATTTGCACCTTTAATTTAATTGATAACATCCATAAAATCTTTGAAGATTTGCAGTTTTTGGACATCTTTTTTCTCCTGCAAGCATCATTACTAACTTCAAGGCCATCATTTTAGAGAAGTTATTTGATCCTCTACTAAGACCATCCTTTAAGCAATGTGTGTCCCTCAAGTAAAGAACATTGCCTACCCTAGGCTATTTTAGTTGCTGGAAGATTTGAAGAAATCCATACCTTGTGAGGCACATTAGATAGTGTTAGAACTCTGTAAATTTGTTTGGCTGAGAAAACAAATGACAGAGGTAACCTACAGACCAACTTTAAGACTGGAAACTAGCCTTTCCAACCTAGAGAGGGTTCTCTCTAAGACTTAGTCTCTAACAGATAATGGCTTTGAATTGTCGGCTAGATTTATTGTGTTTGTGAAATGTTTCTGGTTTCACTGGTAAGGAAATACTGAACCTTGGGCTATGGAGTCAACCTCCTGAAATCGAGGGAAATTAATGACTTAGCAAATGAAGCTTTGAGAGGATAAATGCTAAGTATGCAATGGTATTTCAGTTCAAATGTCATAGTGTGTGGCGAAATAAAGAGTACATAAAGCAATTCATAGCACCATTAAAGATGAATTCTGAATTACTTAGAAGAAAACACAGAGTTTAAATGGAGAAGTCTGTAAGGTAGCTAGAGAGGTAGTGGGGGGGCCCAGAGGGCCCATAGTGATAATAATGGAGGTCATTCAATGTAAGGTGGACTAGGTCCACTATATTATTAAATAAGGCCCAGTATGGTAGTTAGATATAATAAATGTAAGTTGACTTCTTAGAAGGTTCTACTTCTAGAAGATTCCTCCTCTAGAATGTTCTTAGGTGATGGTAGCACTATATAAAGGGGTTTAAGCAATGTAATGATACATGAAGAGAATTATTGTATTGTGGAGCGATAGCTCAATAGGAGGATGCCCCCTCGAAGAGGCAAGTGAACAGGAGAGGATCTCTTCCATAATAGGATCCATTGTATGGTGTTGCCCTACCTCAAGGGTTTGATAATAATATGGTGTGGTTTATTCTATCTTGTTTTGTGGATCTATTGTGTATTCAGTATTTGTGGCGATTATATTTGTAAATCTATTCAGGTTCTTAACAAGTGGTATCAGAGCACTTTCCTTGGCCGGAGTTGTGGGCAACTATTTTTATTTTTGCAGATTTTTTTTCGGAGCAGAAAAAAGAGGGCCGCGACATTCTCGAAATTTTTGGTATATTTATGTATAAAATTTACAGAAAAGAGTTGTATATCTGAGTTCCTCTCAGAAAAAAACTCAAGTTAAAAAAAAAAATCGTCCGAAAGAGAGTCCGGAAGATCAAGATATTGAGGTTTTAAAATCTTTAAATTTTTAGGGTTTTTTCTGCGGACGGCGGTGAGATTTGTTTTTATTTTTGTAGCTGTTGGAGGCCGAATTTTTTCAAGAAAGTTATAGATCTGAGTTCCTCTCACAATTTCACCCAATTTCAAAAAAAAAATCAGCCGAAATGGAGTCCGGGAAGTGAAGTTATGAGCATTTTAAGTTCAGCAGTTTTTTAGGGTTTTTCCAGAAAACGCCGCGATTTTTGCCGAAACTTATTGGGTCAATTTTTTTGAGTTTTTTTCGTGAAAGCTGCAGGAACGAAGAGTTCATAGGGTGCTCATATGGCTAGTTCATCTCAAACCTTGAAAGAAATTCTTGCATCATTCAAAGCCCAATTGGATGATAGATTGGATGTGCTTGCACAACACCTCACAGACAGCATCACAAAGAGCATCACAGATGGCCTCAATGATAGTTTTTGTAGTATTCAAGATTCATTGAATAACATACAGGAGAGATTTATTATGGAGAGCCTCAGGTATGAATATAATCAAGAAAGATATGCTTGGTATGATTTGGAGGAGGATTGTGATGATTGGTATATGGATAGTTGTCATTTCTGGGATGACAACCACTTCCATATTTTATTTGATGACTCTACTCCACCTTCTATAGAGAAAATCAATGTCCCAGATCAGGAGCTAGTTACCAACGTTCAGTCTGCATATTCTACAGTGGTATTATTCCTTCCAGATTCTGCTATGACCATTTTCCACTATGTGGATGAATCTTTTTATTTGGATCCACATGATAGGTGTCAGTCTTTGGCACATCATTTGGAGTTGGTTATTGGGTTCCAAAATCTTCTACTGGGATTTCACATGAGCACTTGGACATGGGACCCAGGCTTACAATGGTGGTTGGACTACTTCAACATGGTGGATTTCCTTTCTACATGGGACTTTGGTTCTTCAG
>ML811965.1:136255-191426 GCA_009831015.1 Picea engelmannii
CCTCTAGAATGTTCTTAGGTGATGGTAGCACTATATAAAGGGGTTTAAGCAATGTAATGAGACATGAAGAGAATTATTGTATTGTGGAGCGGTAGCTCAATAGGAGGATGCCCCCTCGAAGAGGCAAGTGAACAGGAGAGGATATCTTCCATAATAGGATCCATTGTATGGTGTTGCCCTACCTCAAGGGTTTGATAATAATATGGTGTGGTTTATTCTATCTTGTTTTGTGGATCTATTGTGTATTCAGTATTTTTGGTTATTATATTGGTAGATCTATTCAAGTTCTTAACAAAGTCTAAAGCACCACGTGATGATATCTAGAATTATTAAACGTTCCAATTTAAACAAAGGAAAGGCATGAATATACAGTAAACATGAAGTACATACATAGATGGGATCACAATACATCAAACCACCACCATTAGAATCTTTTCGTCAGAGCCTTGGAACGTTTGCATTATATTTCAATCGGGTTCAAAGATTACATTCAATAGTCTACTATCTACACTACTTTTCCAACCCGACTTACATTGAAAGGATAGGATATATAGAAAAATTGTGCCCCTTGGGATGTTATGCCTCAAACTACTCCTAGAATTCTGGTTTTGGTTATTCCCTGCCAGATGACCTTTCGAATAGATTTTACTAAAAATCGAAACCTGACTGCACCCAATCATGTCATAAGCGATGGATTCTTCATGATTGCTCAATCATAAGTAAGATTCAATCATCAAGAGGTGATGCATTGACGTTTCCCCTTTGAGTGGTTTCCCGAATGATCGAGCGCACTGTCAGAAACTATGCTACCCATTGTAACAGGCTATGGTTGTTGTTGTGCGATCACTGGCTATAATATGCACGTGGCGAGTTGGTGTGGCAGACGTTTGTTGGCTATCACTCATGATTTCCAGGTGGAGACAACGATCAGGGGACCACACATCTCCTCCAAAATTGTCATGCATTTCACCTACACTTGTCCTTCTCAATCGATAGTTTTACAACATCTTCACGACGAATATCCACCGCATAGGTGCCCGTCAAACTTCTTGTTTCTCGGCAGGGAACAATACACGAGAGGAGAAAACTTTCGTGCCACGTTCAAAAGAGAAAAAATGGGGTCATGTCAATCATGCCTTTGGACTCACCTGCAACCTTAATACTCTGAGTGTTTACCTAAGAGACTAGTGTCATCTTTTCAGATTCTTCACTTGTCTCCACAAGACTGCATTCCCTTTCATCTTTGTTTGAGCACTGGCAAGATCCGTGCAGACGTTATCCATGGTCGGTCCACATTCCTTGAAGTGCTCTGTGATTATTTACTTTGACATCCTTTATGCCTCACGCAACTTAATGATTACGTCTTGCGGTTCTCTAAGTTGTCTTTTCAACCAATTTTCACTCCCTTCTCGGCTCTGCGACGCTGCCATTTCAACAGTCTTTTTTGCTAACTATTTTCTCAATTCTTTGTTCTCCTAATACAATTCGGCAATAGAGAATTGTGCTTGCTTCAGCTACTGCGACAACTCCTGAATCTCCATGTTTTCAATTCCCGACCTTATCCGTCTTTCACTAATCCCCCTGCTTGAACCTTCAACAGGTTCTACCGAACAACACGCATGAGTAACTTCTCAGCAACAAACTTGGTGCACGGTTCGTTGGGAGCTTGGGTCTCCTCGAGCTTCTTAATCAACCTCGGCCTGCCTCTTTTTCGAGTTGTTGGTTGTTGGGATGACGAGTCTTCTATTGTCTTTCCTTTTACTGCGGACTCTTCCATTCTTTCCCCCACGTTGCGAAATGTTGTTTCCCCTGCGGGTAGAGGGAAGTCTCCTTTGGGGTCCCTGGGGATGCCGACTAAGATTAGAAATGAATCCCATTCTTTTCCCATCCTTCTCAATTCCTCGACTACCACCAACTTGGTCAATAATATATGGAATAAGTTCTTCTTGGTCTGGTCAGCTTAATCATGAACGTTATCTTCCATCCTTTCTAGGATTCAATGCAAGAAGAAAAGTAAGTTCAAAGGCCCTTTCCCTGTGAAGTGCATCAATAGCCTGATGTGATGTGGGTATATTCTATCAGACCTTATTTCACAGGTGAAATACCTTCTAATCACCTTTAGGAGATTTTGGAAAGGCTCCCGAAGATACCGACTCGGAACGCCCGCTCCAATTTTCCCATTCAGGGAGTTTGGATTGATAAAGTCTTCATAGAATAATGCGTCTAAAGGAATTCCCTTAGACCACATTTCGTCACGCGGAGGGATCTTTGTCGCGACTGACAGAGTTTCCTCTATCACCTGGAATGTGCTTCCCGCAATGGTCGCACAGAACCCATTAAACCTGAGAGATAATTGTTCATCCAGCTTCGCGTTGTATCCTTTGATATTCTCACAATAGCACATACATATGACCTGTTCAAAAGATTCCCTGATACTTGTATCTTCATTGATTAATGCAAGTCCTGAGGTTTGGACCTCATAGTTTCGCCATTTCATGCCTTCTTCTTTATGTCTTAGGATGTTGTCATGATGCAAATGTGTATTTTTTTTAAGTGTGCGGTAATGAATGATAAAACCCTCTTTACATGAAAAATGGAGAATGATATACTTCACAGAGACCTGTCAGAATGGCAGTGACAAAAACTTTGCACGACAAGCAAAAACAACTCTAGGAGTTCACTGCATAGCCGTCGGGCGTTATGAAAAATTTTGGCACAGAAGGAGGATCGACGTTGTGATAAACAACAACGGTAGGCTCATCTCAGTAGGGAAGCGCGAAAAAAATTATGGCGTGGTGGCAAGGCGTTTATATACTTGTAGCGAGACACGAAATTTGGACACGAAAATAAATTCAGCGCCACAGGAAAGAACTCTGAAGAAGAGAGACTGAATGTGAGAAGAACTATTGCCTGATGGACTAGCTCAAGGCGAACTCAAACATGCTTCAAACCATGACTGGAAATGAAGGAAATGTGACAAATTGAATGAACAGATTCAAAACACAACCGATGGAAATCTAATTTCCCACAACGAAAAGACTCGGGACTTGCAGAAAAAATCACAGACAATGCACAAACTTGGAAGGTAAATGAGAAACATGCAGGGTGACTGGTATTTATACTTGAATGAGTGAGGGATGGAATCATGGCAGAGGAAAATAAATCCATGGTGATGAGAAGTTTGGAAGCAGACTGAAGATTTGCACAGCAAACTCGTGCGACGAGTACACTTTGAAGTGTGCAAAGTACAGATGATAAGAGTTGGAGAGTATATGTGATATGAGCGTTGTGATTTCTTAACCTTTCTGACTTCATAATTAGGTGATGATGGTCGTTATTTTCGTCGACGTGAACTTTATTCCAACAACTTAACTCGACCTCTGGCACGTAAATTCCCTCTTTATGACATGACTCAATCTTTTGGGAAAAATACCTTTACAAGTCGCACATGAATAATTACGACGCCCTTTCTTGACTCTAAGGGCCAAAACCTCCACTTTCTAACTTCAACCCATTTATTATTTAGTACCTGACTTCACACACTTTGACACATGAACTACGACTCATCTGGGACTGACTCTAACTGAAAAAAATTACGGTGCTAATTGTTGGCTCCAATGAGGATGCTATCCTCCCGGTGAGGTGGCAAAGAACAATAGACTAGGTGCCTAACCATTCGGATTTATTTGATTTGCAGACTCTAAAATAAAAAAAACGACTCATCCCCGACCTTCTTTACACAGTCACGACCAAACTCAACATAAACGTAGGGCCTTCACTTCGAGCTTCAATTTTCTGTTGACTACTGACTCGAAACACCTTCTTTGAAAAAATAAAAAATGGTTATTTACAATGACATGATAGAATGAAAATGACTTACTAAACCAGATAATGTTTAAGGAATCTGCCATTCATAGGTCCCCCACCAATGAGCTATCCATTAAGTTCTTGTAGCAAATATGTGTTGTTCCCGTTATACGTGACAATCCTAAATGGCCCCATCCAAAGATGATCAAACTTTCCATATTCCCCTTTGTCTTCATTCCTCACGTCCCACTTCAGTGTGAGATCATTTACCTTGAAATCCTCTTGCTTAGTGTGTTTGTCTAAAATCTTCTTCAATCTATCTTGGTGAAGTTGTGATTGGTTGAAAACTTGTTCCCTCATTTGTTGCACATGAACCAATTGGTTTATCCTCCTTTGAGCATCGTTTGGGTCGGATTCTTGCTCTTGCAGCAATATCCTGACTGGAAATCCCAATGAGGTGGGGAAAACTACCTCCACACCATATACAATTTGGAAAGGCGATGTGGATATGGAATTTTTGGTAGTTATTTTGTCGACCCATAGCACGTAGATAAGCTTCTTGTGCCAAGCCTTCTTGTTGTCCTGCAGGAGTTTCTTAATAATCCTAGTCAAACTCTTGTTAGATGAATTTGCCAATCCATTACCATGTGGGTAATAAGTCGTAGAATGTCCCAAAGTTATTTGTAATCATTACAAAACTTCTCCATCTTCTTAGACTTGAACACCGATGCATTGTTCATGATGATTTTGACTAGGAAACCAAATCTAGAGAGGATATTGGTCTCTAAAAATTGAATGATAACTTTGTCGGTAGCTTGCCTTGTGGGGACCAATTTGATCCATTTGGTGAAGTAGTATGCGGTCATTAGTATCCATCTATGTTGAGCTGAATATGGCAGATGAATCTCTCCTATAAAATCCAGACCCCATTGCATAAACGGTGCTTCGACAGAACTAGTATTTAAAGGTAGGGGTTGCAACTTCCTTCTCCCATCGAATATCTGGCATTCGTGGAAACTGGAAACTTCCTTGTATAAATCTGCATAAATATTGGGCCAACATAATACCGCCCTCAATATTTTGTGCGCAGTGGTATTCCAGTAATGATGCCCCCCGTAGTCTCATTTGTGGAACTCCTTCATAGCTCGTTCTGTATCTTCCTCCAGCAAACAATTCAGCAAGATCCCTCATGGATCCTTACAATACATAGAGTTGTCCAGGATGAAAAACTTAGCTGCTTTCAGCTTAAAAAATATGCCCTTGGTTTTTCTCAACCCTGGAGGAGCTTTCAAATTCCTTAACACGTAGACAATGTCAGCATACCAAGGCAAATCGATGAATTTCTGAGATACCTGCAAAATCGTTTCTTCTTGTGGATTATCCGATAGATCAGCAATGAAATTTATTCCCAAGACATCACAATTTGATTGTGCCATCAATTTTGAAAGCCCCTAACCCTTAATCATCTTTGTAGGCTTGATTTTGAGGTCATATTCCATCATGATTGCAATCCATTTACCCCTTCTCCCTTCAGGGTCGGGATGAGTCAAGATATCCTTGATAGAATTGCTAAACACATAAGCAATGACACGAGAATGCAGTATATAATTCATGAATTCCTTGAGGGCCTTCACGAAGGAATACACTTGTTTTTCCATGATATCATACCTTAGTGGGGAGTCTCTCAATGTCCTACTGAAATAGGATATAGGATTTTTGAAATTCTACTCATTCTTCTGTAACAAGACACCAGCGGTGGTGTGTTCAGAGGCAAAGGAAAATAAGATAAAGTCCTTTGTGAAATCTGGGTTGGATAACACTGGATCTTTGGTTAGTGCCACCTTGATGTCTTCAAACGATTTTATGGCTTCAGGATTCCATTTTATCTTATTACCTTCCTAAGCATATTCGTGATGTGCTTTATAATCTCGACCAAATTTGGAATGAACCTTCTCATAAAATTTACCTTTCCTAGGAAAGATTGCACTTCTTTCTTTCTCCTAGGAGTGTTGATCTTCAGAATCACTTCCACCCTGTTGGGGTCTATCTTTATACCTTCCTTTGAGATGAATATCCCAACAACTTTCCTTCTTGCATCCCGAAATTTGATTTTTTTGGATTTAATGAGATGCCAAACTTTTTTCATTTCTCGAAAACCTTCTTCAAATGTCCAATATGTTGTTCATCGAAATCAAAAAACAATGTGATGGCATCGAAGTAATCACGATAAACTTGTCTTTATCCTCATCAAATTATATATCCATGGCCCTTTAGAAAGTCTCTCCAGCGTTCAGAAACCCAAAAAGCATTTTTCCATACATGAACGTACCCCAAGTTGTTGTAAAGGTTGTCTTCTCCTGGTCATTTGGGTGCACCATGATCTGATTGTAACCAGAAAAACCGTCTAACATTGACATTTTATGGGATCCAACCACCTTCTGCAGGATGTAATCCATCTTAGGAAGTGGGTAGTTTTCTTTTAGAGACACTCTGTTCAGATTCTGAAAGTCCACACATAACCTTATTTCTTCGCTTTTCTTCCTTACAGGCACAAGGTTAGCCACCCACTTTGAAAATCTCAAAGAAACAATAATTTTGTCATCCAATAGTTTCTTTACCTCATTTTCAATCAGCGGCAGCAACAGAGGGTTGATTCGTCTCAATTTTTTCTTGAAATGTTTCTGATCTTCCTTGATGGGGATTACATGTTGAATTACTCCAGTGTCATAGAACTTCAAGTCTTCATAAATCCATGCAAAAACGTCAGGGAAATATTTCATGACGTTGATATACCTCTGCTTGATTTTTGGATTGAATGTTTTTGGCAATCTGATTATCTTAGGATTCTCTCAAGTACCGATGTTGCAATCCTTGATATCTTCATTGTTTGTAGTGATTCTAGGATTTCTGGCTACATCATTTTCATCAAAAAAAAAATCTAATGGGACCAAACCTTTGGGGATAATGTTTTTTTTTAGCTGCACTATATCCCTTCCAACCATCTAGTTCTGAAATGGGTCTTCGTTACTACATGTAGATGCATCTTCATCCTATTCACAACAACACTCATCATCAATATTCACATTAGCGAACTCGTCACTCATTTGGAGGAATCTCTCCACCTGCTTGTCATCTTCAAATACTTTCAAATATTTTATGTTATCAGGTACTATGGGCATGTGTTTGACTTCAATTTCATACTTATTATTGTTAAAAATTGGAAATTTTAACACCAAAGCTGAGGTGGCCAGGGCATCTACAATTTTATTTTTCCCCCTGGGGATCACTGAAAAATTATACTTTGAGAACTCTTCAAGGAGATCCATCACTAGATTTCTATATGCTCTTAGTCTAGGATTATATACCCTTTACTTGATTTATGATGAGCTTAGAATCTTCATGCACTGCTATCATTTTAGTGCCCAATTCCTTAAAAGTTTTCAAACCCAAAATTACGTTCTCATATTCGGCCATATTATTTGAACAATCAAAGGCGAGCTTGTAAGAGAATATTTTTGTGCCCGCTTTGGGAGGGTTGATCCGCAAACCAGCTCTGGCTCCTCCTTGCTAACAGCTCTGTCGAAGCTCATATTCTACATTTCATTTTCTGCATGGTTTCTCTGATCTGCGCTTTCCTCTATTTGATTCTCGGCCTTATCTTCGACCGTCGTGACAGTTGTTGGTTCCCCTTCTTAAAAACTCAAGTCATTCCAAAAAATAAAGGAGCCAACTTTGGTGTCAAAAGAGTAGATAGGATGATTGTTCGGTTGGGTTTTTCTACTCACCATGTACTTGAGCAACACCTCTCTGTACAGTCCTCTTTCTTGGCCAAAATCAGGGATGGTAGCATAAGACATGTCCATCTGCAAGGTTCATTTTAATTTTGCGACCCAAGATCTAGATAACAACATGCCGAATTTTAGGGGAATTTCAGAAACCACCACGTCCATGACCAAATTCTTCGATGGAATTTGATATAAGGACATGACCAAGTCTTTGATCAAACCCAAACATTTCACCTTTCTTGAGTCAAAAGAGAAAAGATATTTATAAGGTCTTGTGACGTCCAAGCCTAACTCATCCATGACGAATTTTGGCATGAGATTATGTGACGTGCCCGAATCCAACATGGAGTTATGCAAAGTCATGTCATGAATTTTGAGACTAGGATAGAAAGGAGGAACATCATCAGTATCGCCACTTTATTCTACGCGTGGACCAAATAAGATGGCAGGGTGGTCGTATTGGATGTTCAGGGTGTTGGGATCTTCCTCCATATTTAACATCTTAATGATCTGGTTTCTATACTCTCCCTTCTTGATTAGCTCATTAAAAGGAAAAAAGATTTTGATTTTGGCCATTTCACTCTCAAAATTAAAAGGAGGAGGGGCTTTATCTACCTCTTTGATGCTCATTTCCTTACTTGCCTGAGGCACTTTCTTTAGGGATTCCTCCTTTGATTTTCCTTTCTCCGTCACATCCCTTGCTGAATTATCTTTCTTTGGTTGGCTCTGTTAGCGATATTTCTGGTATCGGGATTAGGCGTACCCAGGTCTGCAGTTTGCACAGGAAGCACCTGAGCATAGCACGAGAGAATCCCATTTTGTAGCAGCAAGTCAAGTGAGCGGGCAAAGTTTTTCCATCAGCGGCCGAGATCCATCCATAAAAATAGATCGACGGTCATCGGGTTATCGGGACCGACCAATTGCCCAAGGTTTAGCAAGGGGAAGCGCCATGGGCCAAAGCAAATCTAGACCGTCCGATCCAACTGGGACAGGTGGCATCCGGTCGACATATCGGGTATCGGAGTTTCGAGGAGCGAGCACCCCTCGTTTCTTGCATTTTGAAATCCCGAACTCCAAATTTCCGATGGAGCCCAAAATCGGGCCCATGGTTTTGGAGCCTGGTCATAAGAGAACAGTCTTGGAGGAGGGGCGCTTGTGTTTGACATTTGGCCACTCGGGTCCCAAAGCGACGAAAATCCATTTCAACCATTCTTTTTGGAGGGACGCGTGGTAGCTGTTACGCCCATCGCGACTTTGAAAGAGAAAGGTCTTGATCCTTTCTCATCTGTGAACCCTGAAACACCGACAACACTCTGGTAGATAGGCGTAAGGTCACAACCCGTGGTCGCCCTCGGGAGTAGAAGGGGCTGTACTGGGAAGCCAAAGGCGTCGAATTCAGATTCAAAGAGAGGAAGCACTACATTCTTCGGGCGCCAATTCGATGTGAAATCCCAGTAGCTGTCGGGAATGAATGTAGAGAAGAGAGGGTGGTTGAGGCCTCTCCTCAATCATTTATTGAAGAGTATGGAGGTCCCGACCGAAAATCTACCCGGTAGTGTCCCCTGTACCGATTCTCTTCAGGAAGGCCACGCCAAGTCTTCAACTCGCCAGAGGAACCTGCATACGCCAATTCAACATTCAAAGGGCTCAGCTACCCCATGGCATGAACCATGCTAAATTAAAGAAGCATATGACAGGGGGACAAAGGACAGATTTGATTGAGGAGACATCACCCATTGAAAATTATGAGACGCCTCTACTGGGCGAGAGGAAGGAAAGAGTATATGTAGGCATTTTTTCCATTTTGTAATCATCGATGGTTGAGCAGAGCTCCCTACTATAATGTTTTAACAGTTATTCTAGCTTTCATTTTATGCATCTGTATATGAGATTTCTTGTTTTATGACAGACATTTCTTCTTAATCCATCTAATTTTCATCTCGTGCTAAGAGGATTCGTGATTGACTGATTCGTGCGAATTATTGCAGTTATGATATGATAAAAGATTTATTGTTGCATTGTTGCATTCTCTGGCTTTTGCGTTTGAATGTAATATGATGTTGTATTTGGACGTCTTCTTCCTCAGTCTGTTAGAAACCTATTGTTTATAACAGACCCCCTCTTTTCTCTTGTATAAGTCTTCCGCCTGTTCACCCTTTACTACAGCTCAATGTCTGAAATTTACGCAAGACCTCACTTGCTCATGCATACCTGGCCTAGTTTCAGAGTTGGAACGCTATTGTTTTGAGTTTCCCTCCATTCGATCACCCATCTACAAACAATCGTGACATAAAACTGATGGGCGTCAGGCTCTGCTCCTGCTAGCAATCCAAGAGTGACTTTCGTCGCCAACATTTCTGGCACCGTTGCCGGGGACGAAATTGAATATTTTCCCCGGGTTTGAACGACAATGATCAGCTAATTTTGAATGTGCATTAGATATCAGAACTATTGAGATTGCTACTGTGCACCTGGCGACTCCATTGTGATGACTCCACTGGAGCGAACCCGATGTTTTAATTGTGGCTTCCAGAGGCAAACATACGCGGTCACATCCACAACTGCCTTTGGCTACACCTGTAACTGATCCAGAGGTGGTTCTCAGAAAAGGAAAGGCCCCTAAAGAAGAATCTTCTACCGTCAAAACAGGTAATCCGCCATGTCCTTTTGTAAGAACTCATTTTCCTCCTCCTCAGTTTCTTGATAGACCTCCTTCAGAGGTTTCTCGTTTCCTGAATTTTGGGAGTGTTCCTGCTGAGTTTTCCCCTCCTGGTCTGGGATTGGAGGGAGAAATCCTTGTCACTCCCCTCTCCTCTGAAGCTATACCTTGGCGTAGACCCACGACCACAAAAGATTTCCCCACTCCTGCACAAGGAGGAGCACCTGCTGACTTGAGCTCGTTGGATTTCTCCTTAAATCCTCTCTTGTTTCCCACTCCACTTCGAGACTCATCCTCAAAAACCCCTTTGCAAACTCCTTCTCCTCCAAGTTCTCCTCCACCTAGCATCCCCATGGATAGTGCTAATCCCCCTATGACCAGGATGGAGGCTATTATAGCCACTAGGTATGCTCCCCTTGTGTTACCTCATCCCCTCAACGCCCTCCCAGCAGATGGTTACCTCAAGCAACTATCCAAGTTCACGGGTGAAGGGGACGTAACTGCAGATGAACACCTAGAATCCTTTTACAGTTTCACAGATGATAATGTCATCATGCATGTAGACGTATGGATGAGGATTTTTGTCCATAGTCTCCAAGCATAGGCTAGAAAATGGTTCAAGGCCCTGCCTCTCGGGTCTATTGATGGGATCGAAGCTTTAGATAGTACCTTTCTGAGACAGTGGGGAGATAAAAAATATTTCATGTATTACATGACAGAGTTTGGCTCGTTGAAAAGAAAGGAAGGAGAGTCTGTCTCCGACTTCTCCAAGAGATTTAATAAAATGTACAACAGAATCCCTGTTGAGATAAAACCCTCCAAAGCTTCTGCAAAGATCACTTACTCCAGCGCTTTTGATCCCGATTTCTGCTTACTGCTAAGGGAGAGAAGAGCTGCTACGCTAGCCCACATGCAAGATGCGGCCGTGGAGGTAGAATCCAACATATTGGTCGTCAACCGACTCAAGAACACAGGTGATAGAAATACATCCAGGAACAGGCCTGAAGATTCCTCATCCAGTTCCTCTCCCCTGCCCCATCAGACAGATGAGACAGCCAGAGAAATAAAATCGCTTGTTGCCAAGATGGAAAGGTGGGAATTAGAGGGAAAGCCCATGTACAGAAATCCCCAGAACACTGATAATAGAGGTTTTAGACGACCCGCTAACAATATGCATCGGGTTTTCCCGAGGGAACAAAGGGGAAAAGATAGAGATGATCAAAGGGTTCAAACCCCCCTCCAAAACAACCTAGTTGATCATGAGGAAAGAGAGGAGATAGACGAGTTTGGCCCTGAGATTCACTGTATTGAAGAAACTCCCCCTTTTCCCCATTTGACGCAGTCCGCATATGAAGAATCCCTGATGAGCACTCAAATTCATGAATTGGGGAAAGAGCAAAGGGCCGGTCACACCTAACAGATATAATCTCAGGTCGAGAAGGAAAGAAGGAGACTTTGATAGCCCAGACCAACCCCTCATAGCAGATAGGCCTACTAAAACTGCAGCAGCCACAGCTAAAGAAAAGAAGACTCAGAGTGTTTCGCCAGCAGCTAAAGATCCTATCACTGAGGTAAGAGAAGCTCCTAAACCTATCCCCTCCTTCAGTTTTGAGCATGAGATACAGAAGATTAGAATTCTTGTACCCCTTTCTGAGTTAGTTAAAAATGAAGACTTCAAAAGGTCCCTCTCCAAGTTGCGACAATATGAGTCCCCCCAGCCTCCCTCTGACTCAATAAACCTTTAGGACGAAAGGCATGCCATAATCCTAGGTCCCATGGTAGAGGATAGAGGTGATTCATCCCCTCCCTTCTACACATCCCTGAATATACATGATAAGGTGTCGCATAACTGCCTCATGGACTCAGGGGCTTCCCATAACCTTATGCCCAAAATAGTAATGGAAGAGCTAGGATTAGAAGTGACCAGGGCCTATCATGATTTATACTCTTTTGATTCAAGAAGGGTGCAATGTCTGGGAGCCATCAAGGACCTGGTGGTTTCTTTGTTTCAACTGCCCATGAAGAGTGTGGTCATGGACATTGTGGTAGGTGATGTTCCTCCTAAGTTCGACATGCTATTGTCAAGGTCTTGGGTCAAAAAACTGGGAGGGACACGACAGATGGATCTCACATATGCCACCATTCCGGTCTTCAGAGGGGAACAAAGGAGATTATACAGAGAAGCCCAGCTGGCCTATATTGTCAGTGATGAAGCGGACCCTACCAATCACCCCATCTTTGCACTTGACACCGACTTGGGGTCTAGTTTGTTGTAGCTTACCGATGCCCCTAAAATCTCTTTACTAATCAGAAAACATCCCAGCCCTGATCATCCGATTTCCCCTCAAAGCTCCTCTGTGTGGAAGATGTTTTTTTACGGAGCTTCTTCTAGCGAAGGCACTGGCGCTGGAGTGGTTTTCATATCACCTTGTCAAAAAGTCGTGTCTTTGTCATACAAGTTGGAATTCGAAGCCACCAACAATGTGGCAGAGTATGAAGCTCTTGTTCTGGGTATGAGGGCCGCAAAGGAAATGGGAATTAAAGAGATAGAAATATTCGGAGATGTTGAGTTGATTATTCAGCAGGTAAAGAATTCTTATCGTGCCCATAATCCACGGCTTAGGAATTATCGGAATGAAGTATGGGACCTTATTGATAATTTCTTCTTGGCTTTGAACATTTCTTTCATTCCGAGGGGAGAAAATACTTTGGCCGATTCTTTAGTTGTCTCAGCTAGTGTGCTCAAATTTCCTCTGCCGCCTATGGTAGAAAATGATGTTGATATAAGATATAGGCCCTCGGTGCCGGACAATGTCAAGCATTGGAAGGTGTTCGAGGATGATTCTGAACTCGAAAGGTTTCTCCAATCAGTCGACGAATTTTCTGCGTTGCATATTGACCAGGATCCCGACCTGGAAGGTGACCCTCGTCCTGAGAAGTTTGTAAATAAAATCGCTAATCATCAGATCATTCAGCTGCCCAGCAATCACATTCTGAGAGGACTTGTCCCTTTAGAAAGATTGTTCGATGGGAATGATGTGCCAGTAAAGGGCAAGGTCTCAAATGAAGATTCTGATACAACCGAATGCAACATTGGTTCATAGGAGGAGCTTAGATTCGTCAAATTGTCAAGCAGCCTGACCAGCGAACAGAGGGTCGAGTACACGGAGTTGTTGAGAGAGTTCGCCGATGTATTTGCATGGACATATGAAGACCTCAAGACCTATGACACATCTGTCATTGAGCACAAGATCCCACTAAAGGAAGAGGCTAAACCATTTAGACAAAAGCTGAGACAGATAAATCCCATGTTGCTACCTGTCATGGAAAAAGAAGTGAAGAAATTGTTAGATGCCCAAATTATTGTCCCCTTGAGATATTCTGAATGGGTGGCCAACTTGGTCCCAGTAAGGAAGAAAAGCGGAGAAATCAGGCTTTGTGTCGATTTCAGGAATCTGAATAGAAGCTCAAAGAAAGACAATTACCCCCTAACTAAGATGGAACATATATTGCAGAGGGAAACTGGTGCATCCAGGATATCCATGATCGATGGGTTTTCTGGCTATAATCAGATATCGGTCATGCCTGAGGATAGGGAGAAGACAGCCTTCACCACTCCTTGGGGCACGTTCATGTATGCCAAAATTCCATTTGGGTTGATGAATGCAGGAGCAACATTGCAGCGAGACATGGATATAGCTTTCATCGGAGAAAAAGACCAGTTTGTAGTGATCTACCTAGACAACATCACAGTCTTCTCCATGTCTTATAAGGAGCACCGCTGCCATTTAAGGAGTTTTCTCGAAGTGTCGGAGGTTTTGTCTTTCCCTGAACCCCAAGAAGTCCCTGTTTTCTATGCAGGAAGGGAAGTTATTGGGACATATAGTATCGGCAGAGGGAGTGAGGATTGATCCCAGCAGGGTAGAAGCAATTCAAACCCTTTCACTTCCCAGGTCTAAGAAAGAGGTTCAGGCCTTTTTGGGGAAAATTAATTTTCTAAGGAGGTTTGTCTCGAATTTCTCTGAGCTAGTGAAACACATCATGGCCATGCTCAAGAAGGGAAACGAAGTGAATTGGACCGCTGAGCCCAGGGCCTCTTTTGACCAAATAAAGAAGGAATTGACTGAGGCACCTGTGCTTATAAGTCCTGACTATTCCAAAGAGTTCCTAATTTTCTCCTTTGCTTCCTTTGATACAGTGGCGGCGGTCTTATTGCAGAAAAATGAGGAAGGGCGTGAGCAACCCATTGCCTTCTTCAGCAGGGCGTTAAGAGACGCAGAGAGCAGATATGAAATAATCGAGAAACAGGCTTATGCCTTAGTGAAAGCTCTTAAATCTTTCAGAGTCTATGTATTGCATTCAAAGGTAACAGCATATGTTCCTTCAGCTTCCATGAAGGACATCCTTGTGCAGCCCGACGTAGACGGGAAAAGAGGTCGATGGATCACTAAAATTCTGGAATTTGACTTAGAAATAAAACCCACCAAGTTGGTTAAGGGGCAAGGTTTAACCAAGCTATTGGCTGAATCCAACTGCGAAGCCTTGGGAGTTAGGTTCATCAATACTCGTCTAGGCTCTCAGCAAGTTGAATCGCCCAGCCAAGGCTCTCAAGATGGCTTATCGTTGGAAAAATGTGTCTGGTATCTTGACATTCTGTATTTTCTGCAGGAGTTGAATCCCCCCGATGGAATGGCAAAAAGTAAAGCGAGGGCTCTTAAGCTCAAGGCGGTCAGGTATTGCCTCATTGACCAAACCTTGTACTGGAAAGACCCTCTAGGGGTATTTCTGAGATGCCTGGACCCGCAGGAGGCCCAGAAGGTTACGTTTGATTTTCATAGCGGCCTTTGCGGAGGTCATCATTTCTGGAAGACCACAGCCCACAAGATACTTCGAGCTGGGTATTATTGGCCCACTTTGTTCCCCGATGTTTGCAGGGAGATCAGAGCTTGCACCTAATGTCAAAATTTCTTAGGAAAGCAACAACTCAAATCGCTGCCATTGAAACCCATAGTAGCTTCGGCACCTTTTCAGCAGTGGGGGTTGGACTTCATCGGAGAAATTCATCCTCCCTCAAGTGGTTAGCATAGATGGATCCTGACTGCAACAGATTATTTCACCAAGTGGATAGAAGTTGTCCCCACCAGAAGCACATCACACAAACTAATTATCAGCTTCCTGGAGGATATCATAGCCCGATTTGGCTATCCCAACAAGATCATCACCGACAATGCTTCTTATTTCAAGTCTGAACCTCTAATCAAGTTCTGTGAGCAGTTCCAGATCTCGCTAATTCACTCCACCCCCTACTATCCCCAGGGCAATGGTTTAGCAGAATCCTCCAACAAAAGCCTGATAAAGATCATCAAAAGATTGTTAGAGGATAACAAAAGAGCCTGGGATTCAAAGTTGAAGTTTGCTCTGTGGGTCGATCGTGTCACAACGAAGAAGTCTCTGGGCACTTCGTTGTTTCAAATAGTCTACAGAGTAGAGGCGGTTTTCCCTACTCAGCTTGCCTTACCTGTGGCGAAGTTCTTTCAAGACTACGAGGGAGAACCAGATCATATGATCAGAAGAATTCATCAGATAGTGGAAGTGCAGCAGATCAGAGAACAAGTGAGGGACACATCTTATAGTCATCAGCAGAAGATCAAGCAGGCTTTTGACAGAAAAGTCACGAAAAAGGAGTTTGATATCGGGGATTTTGTATTTAAGTGGGACGCACCCAGACAGGATAAAGGCAAACACAACAAGTTCGACGCCCTCTGGATCGGCCCCTTCAAAATCTCTGAGATCTTCTCCAACAACACATACGGGTTGCAGGATTTAGAGGGTGAAGAGGTTTTCAACAGCCCAGTAAATGGGCATTTTCTGAAAAAATGTTTTATTTGAGCCTTAGACTGCTCCTTTGTTTGTAAATATTGTCTTTAGTTATTTGTTTAGTTTATTTTTGTATGTTTTCGGCCTAATAAGTGACTCCATAGCCCAATAGCAAGGCACTGAAGTTGTGAAGGGAGTTCTTAGAGCATCGCAGGGACAACTCTATCCCCCATGGAGCCTAATGTTAGCGATATTTCTTGCATCGGGATTAGGCGTACCCAGGTCTGCAGTTTGCACGGGAAGCACCTGAGCATAGCACGAGAGAATCCCATTTTGTAGCAACAAGTCAAGCGAGCGGGCGAAGTTTTTCCATCAGCGGTCGAGATCCATCCATAAAAACAGATCGACGGTGATCGGGTTATCGAGACCGACCAATTTCCCAGGGTTTAGCAAGGGGAAGCGCCATGGGCCAAAGCAAATCTGGACCATCCGATCCAACTGGGACAGGTGGCATCCGGTCGACATATCGGGTATCGGAGTTTCAAGGAGCAGGCACCCCTCGTTTCTTGCATTTTGAAATCCCGAACTCTGAATTTCCGATGGCGCCCAGAATCAGTCACATGGTTCTGGCGCCTGGTCATAAGAGAACAGGCCTAGAGGAGGGGCACTTGTGTTTTACATTTGGCCACTCGGGTCCCAAAGCACCGAAAAGCCATTTCAGCCATTCTTTTTGGAGGGACGCGTGGCAGTCGTTACACCCATCGCGACTTTGAAAGAGAAAGGTCTTGATCCTTTCTCATCTGTGAACCCCAAAACACCGACAACACTCTGGCAGATAGGCGTAAGGTCACAGCCCGTGGTCACCCTAGGGAGTAGAAGGGGCTTTACTGGGAATCCAAAGGCGCCGAATTCAAATTCAAAGAGAGGAAGCACTACATTCTTCGGGCGTCGACTCGACGTGAAATCCCAGTAGCTGTCGGGAATGAATGCAGAGAAGAGAGGGTGGTTGAGGCCTCTCCTTAGTCATTTATTGAAGAGTATGGAGGTCCCGACCGAAAATCTACCCGGGAGGGTCCCCTATACCGATTCTCTTCAGGAAGGCCACGCCGAGTCTTCAACTCGCCAGAGGAACCTGCACACGCCAATTCAACATTCAAAGGGATCATCTACCCCATGGCATGAACCATGCTAAATTAAAGAAGCATATGACAGGGGGACAAAGGACAGATTTGATTGAGGAGACATCACCCATTGAAAATTATGAGACGCCTCTACTGGGCGAGAGGAAGGAAAGAGTATATGTAGGCATTTTTTCCATTTTGTAATCATCGATGGTTGACCAGATCTCCCTACTGTAATGTTTTAACGGCTATTCTAGCTTTCAGTTTATGTATCTGTATATGAGATTTCTTGCTTTATGACAGATAGTTCTTCTTACTCTGTCTAATTTTCATCTCGTGCTATGAGGATTCGTGATTGATTGATTCGTGCGAATTATTGCAGTTATGATATGATAAAAGATTTATTGTTGCATTGTTGCATTCTCTGGCTTTTGCGTTTGAATGTAACATGATGTTGCATTTGGACGTCTTCTTCCTCAGTCTGTTAGAAACATGTTGTTTATAACAGACCCCCGCTTTTCTCTTGTATAAGTATTCCACCTGTTCACCCTTTACTACAGCTCACTGTCTGAAATTTACGCAAGACCTCACTTGCTCATGCATACCTGGCCTAGTTTCAGAGTTGGAACGCTATTGTTTTAAGTTTCCCTCCATTTTATCACCCATATACAAACAACTGTGACATAAAACTGATGGGCGTCGGGATCTGCTCCTGCTAGCAATCTAGGAGTGACTTCGTCGCCAACAGGCTCGAAGAAGGAGTATTCGCCTGGGTTTCCTTTGTGGGATTTGTCTTCAGAGACTCTGCAAGCGCCTTTATGCTCCTAAGGTTATATTGCTTTTGAAACTGCATGATTGCATTGTGATATCCTTTCCTAAACTCCTCTGTTTCCAAAGACAACGTATCATCATTCTCCAGCATGAAACCATCATTCACATCCATGAATTAATCGTATTCTCCCTTTGTTAAGAACACATATGTATTTGTATCTTCGCAACAATGCATTTGGTCTTGGATCATTTGATCAAAGTCTTCATTTACGTAATTTTTTTGGAAAGGGGATCTTATATGTTGATCACCTTGATCTCTATGGTCCCTTTTCCTGATCTGCGTAACTAGAGCTCTTCTAAATTTTTTATTTCTAGGCTGGAAATCGTTTTGCTCCCTGGTGGCAGGCTTGTTTTCTACACATGGTTTAGAAGGGCACCTCACCTATTTAATTAATGCATAACCCTAATTTGTAAAGATATTTTGGAGAATAAGATATATCATTTGACTAATTTCTATCGTGTTAATAGTTTGGCCTAATATTTTCTTGAGAACGTTTTTTTTTGTGAGGAATATAACAAGAGGGTTTTACTTGTAACATGTGAAGGTGGATCGAGAAATATAGCATGGAGCCACAAGAGGAGCAAAGAGATACAGTGGAGGATATTCATAAGGAAAAAATTGTCCTTACAGGCTTTAGTTTTCTATATCTAGACTAGAGTATTGAGTTTGGAAAAGCTTCATTTTTTTCCAACTCCTACCTTAAGATGGTGTAAACGATACCTCTTGCTACTTAAGGATATAGTAACACACACCTATAACCATCTATATCTTGGAACATCAAGACTTTCTTGGGTGAATTTTCTAGGTACACCTTAGGGTTTCCTAGAATCCCAAAATTCTTTGCAATAACCGAGCCTCAAGTAGTATTTGTTGACCCGTTAACCCAATAGGATATAGACACTAGTCTTTATTTTCCTTCTTGTTGTAATATTTAACAATACTGTGAGGGGGGGTGAATCAGTACTGGACATATTTTAACTACTTTTTTTTACCACCTTAACTAGTCATCACATAGTCCATCATAAGCGATGCGGAGAAATAACCATAACACAAAGACACAATACACATATATTTTACGTGGAAACCCAATAAGGGATAAAACCATGAATTGTTTTTCTTATAATAATAAAGAGTTACATTCTTTACAAGATTCAACCCTTGAGGGACATCAATCCCTATAGTAAGCACCCACTTACAACTTTTCAAGCACCAACCTATTGATATGTTGAGGACACCAGTCCTCACTGTAAGAAACTACTTACAATATGCAAGCACCAACTTGCCAGGCACCAACCCGTTAATAAGATGAGGACACGAATCCTTGTTGTAATCATCCACTTACAATCTGCAGACGCTAATCTTCCAAGCACCAAAATGTTAAGTTGTTGATGACATTAATCCTCTTCCTTACACCACCCTGCCACCCTGCAGTAAAAATGATTCTCAATTTGTACTATGTAAATATTCACTGCATTATGTATTTGTTCATTTCATAGTATATCTATTCATATATCACATCAACACAGAGACGTTGCTTTGTTTCTTCATTTTTTTATACAATTGGCTTACTTACAAATTTAGTGCTTAGTACTCTCACACATCTGCAATTTTATTTTTAGTGCATTACTCACCATCTGTAATTCATACTTTACTAACCAATTATTTCCATGTAATGACCTTGTATGCACATAGTTATTTTCTTCGCAAAAGGCAACAACTCTAGTTTTCTTGCAACTATGATTTCTGTAGCTCTGTTGTTCATGTAGTTGTGATTTATGTAGCTTTGTTGTTCCTGTAGTTGTTATTTATGTAGCTCTGTTGTTCATGTAGTTGTGATTTATGTAGCTTTGTTGTTCCTGTAGTTGTTATTTATGTAGCTCTGTTGTTCATGTAGTTGTTATGCTTTATTGTTCCTATAGATATGATTTTTGTAGCTCTGTTATTCTTGTAGTTGTTATTACCAGACTCCTACGACTTTAGAGTGGAAGAAAACATTCCTTGCAATGTATGCAACTTAAAATCCCAGAAATTCAAAACATGCTTCATTCACACATACTTGTAATAAAAATTACATTATGTCCAGTCCTAAACCCCATACTTGCGTCGTACATGCCCAGAACCTCCAACAAACCTTAAAACATGATTTCAAATCCTTTTTCACATTATCATCACACTCCACTCACCACTACTTGCTTCTCATCAATTGAATCATTATAAATGCAAATCATCTCAATCATGTGTGGACCCAAACGTAGTGGAAATAACCAATTTGTTTTCAAACATGTACATTTTTTCTTTTTCCCTCTAATCTAAAGGAAACTCAGCTTGATCTATTCAAAAGTTATTTGCAAGAGATGTTGACGCATCGTGGTAAAAAAACACATGGTTAAGATATTCTTTGGCCTACATTGGAAAAATGGTTGTTAAAATGATTTCATAACTTTCCAAAATGTTACCAATACATTATTACTGGAATCCCTAATTCTTGTAGATGAGTTTCTTTGAATTCCCAACACGATATTACCGAAATCCTGAATTCTTGTAGTTGAGTTGCTTTGAATTCCCAACATGTTATTACCGAAATCTTGAATTATTGTAGTTGAGTTGCTTCCTGTAGTTATACTTCACAATATTTATAAAATGTTACCAATTCGTTATTACTAGAAACCTGAATTCCCGTAGTTGAGTTGCTTTGAATGCTTGCAAGAAGATGAATGGTAAACTTCCACTTGGAGCATGATCCTCACGAGCAAACATTCACGTTGATAGACATGATGGATACAAAAATACTAGAAACTAACATGCTTCAAGGACTATTTGAAAACCATACACCAATCAAATATTGACCTCAATAACACCTCATCAATACTACCACATCAACAGTCACTTTGACATCAATGATAAATCTTTCTCAACAATATCCCCCTTTGTCATTGATGGCAACCTAGTAAAACCAAAAAATTATTTACTAGATTGCTCCTTTGTCGGAAATACTTCTATACACTATTGTTGAGTTTCTCCCCCTATCACTGTACTACTAAAACCACATGGTTTTAATATTATTCTCCCCCTTTGAAACTAATGACAAAAGGAACACACTTCCTGACTGTGTACACCTTTGAAAACAAATAATTCTCCCCCTTTGATTGTGTGGCCTTCTTTTGCATTATGAAATTTCTCCCCCTATCTTTATGCTTCATTTTTCTGCATAGTTCCTATCGTTGTGTTGCTCCCCCTTAGACTATGTTTTTTTCTTCGTTGTGCTCCCATCGACTTCCCACTTTTGATGAAGCTTGTGTAATTTAATTAGGAATGGAAATAAATCCCAACTTATGTCTAAGATACTCAAATGTATTTTTGGGAAGTGATTTTGTAAAAATGTTTGCAACATGTTCTTTTGTAGGAACATAATCCAATTTAACAACCTAATTTGCAACTTTTCCTCTTGGAAAATGGTACTTGATAGGGATGTGTTTTATTTTTGAATGCATGATGGGGTTCTTAGAAATGCTTAGAGCACTAGTATTGTCACATAATATGAAGATTGGTTGCTTGTATTAAACCTATATGTCTTGTAAAAAAATTTTCATCCATAGAACTTGAGTGTAACAAGACATTGTTGCAATATATTCGGCTTCTGCAGCAGACAGAGAGATTGATTATTGTTTTTTGCTCAACCAGGACACTAAGCAATTTCCTAAGAAGAATGCACACCCACTTGTGATTTTTCTATCATATATACAACATGCCCAATCAACATCAATACATGTTGTCAAGGTAAATCCTTCACCTTTTGGATACCATAATCCATAGTCCAAAGTACCTTTCAAATATATAAATATTCTCTTAACTGCATGTACATGAGTTTCCCTTGGTGGAGATTGAAACCTTGCAACTACTCCAACTTCTTGGATGACATCTATCCTTGGCCTTATCACATACAGAAATATTCCAATCATAGATATATATAATGTTTTGTCTACTTCCATTGATTCATCATCTTTGCTTAGCTTGCTTCCTGTAGCCATAGGAGTATTAGTTGGCATGCAGTATTCCATGTTGAATTTCATGAGCATTTCCTTAATGTATTTTATCTTAGGTATGAAGATTCATTTGTTGTATTGAGATATTTGCAGTCCTAAGAAGAATGATAATTCTCCTAGAATTGACATTTCAAACTCTTTTTGCATTACTTCAACAAACTTTTAACTCAATTTGTCAATACTACTTCCAAAGATTATATCATCCACATAGACAACAATAATTATCATGTCCTTATCCTCTTATTTGATGTAGATGTTTATGTCTGCAGCTCCTCTTTTAAATCCTTTCTATTGTAGATGCTTGTCAAGACTTTAGTACTAAGCTCTAGGAGATTTCTTTAAGTCATACAGATATTTCTTGAGTTTTCATACATAATCTCCATCTTCTGATAGTTGGAAGCCTTTAGGTTGCTCAATATATATTTCTTCTTCTATATTTCCATTTAGGAATACTGAACTGACATCCATTTGATAAATTTTGAAATCTTTGTAGCAAGCAAATGCCAAAAACATCTTGATTGCTTCCAATATTGACACAAGAGAAAATGTCTCTTCAAAGTCAATTCCTTCAATTTGAGCATATCCCTTGCATACGAGCCTTGCTTTGTTTATAACTGCTTGTCCATTCTCATTATGTTTATTCCAAAAGACCCATTTTGTGCCTATTACATTTTTATCCTTGGGTCTAGGAACAAGTTACGAGGTTTGATTATTTTCAATTTGGTCCAAATATTCATTCATGGCCTTAACACAATGCTCATCTTTGTTGGATTCTTAAAAATTGTTAGGATTTACTGTGGATAGCAGGGATAATTTAACTTGTTCAGGGAGACTGTTTATTCTTCTCCTTGTTTGGGGTCTTGCACTCTTGTTTCCAAGAATTTGATTTTCAGTGTGATTCTTTTGTACATATCTTGAAGGTGTTTTGGTGTCTTGTCTTTCTGTATCCTTTTCCTTTTCTTTTTGTTGGACCTTATTTTGATGTTGTGCTTCTTGCTATTCTTCTTCTTATCATTCTTCCTCTATTTGTTCTTCTTCTTGTTCCTCTTCATGTTGTCTTGCTTCCAAATATTCATCTTCTTTTCTACATTCTATTTCTTTTGAATTCTGATTTGATTTATGTGTATTTTCATCATCTACCTTTACATATGCACTCATTATTATCTTGTCTAGACTTATATCGTAGCATCTATAGGCCTTACTGTCATATGCATAGCCTAGAAAGATTTCTTCAACTGTTATGGAATCAAATTTTCCCAAATTTTCTTCATTTCTCCTTATGTAACATTTTCTTCCAAATACATTAAAGTAGATGACTATTGCAGGTCTACCTTTCCACAACTCATATGGTGTTTTATCACCATTTTTTCTAAGCAATCCTCTGTTTATAATATGAACAACATTATGTATTGCTTCTTTCCATAAAGTATCTACCAATTTGGAGTCATTCAACATAGTTATAGGCATCTCTTGCACAATTATTTTTTTCCTCTATGCTACACCATTCTATTGTGGTGTCCTAGCTGCTAAAAATTGTCTTTTGATTTCATGCATCTCACAAAAATTGTCAAAGTCATTTGAGGTAAAATTACCTCCATTATCTTATCATAAGCACTTGATTTTGAGATCGGTTTCATTTTCAACCAATTCCTTGAACACTTTAAATTTTTCAAATGCCTCTTTTTTCTTGGAAAATGAAACCCATGTCATTCTAGTATAATCATCAATAAATAGCATAAAATAAGACTCATTGCAATATACCTAGTACAGGTTATTACTTGCTCAATTTTACGACATAATTTGTTTTTTATGTCACACTCAAAAATTTCACCAATAAACACAACTAAACTAATAAACAAAACTACTACTTACATCAAATCGAAGAACTACTTTGTTATTGATACATGTAATATTCACCCTACCTCAGTGCTCCCACAACAACTCCTTGGGTTCTCTTATTTATCAACAGAACTTTACCAGATATTTTTTTTCATCTTTTCACATGCTAAGCAACATCCTACCTCCTCACACATGTGTATATATATTCATTTTCTCAGGTCTTAGTCTTTCCAAGATCTTTCCCTCCTTGGGAATTTTGCAACTTTGGAAATCCTTGATTTCCAAAGTGTGTCAATCACCAAAATTGACTTCTAACACATGTCCTTTTATGACTAGGTTTAGCTCAACTTGTTCCCCACTCATGGATTCATGATCATCTCTTTTTAACTTGGTTGTTCCTTTTGTCCCCTTTATTAATTAAATAAAAAATATTCTCTCTTACATCTATCCACATTTAAGGATGCTTGGCAAATTTTATATTTTTCCCATAATTTACACTAATAACAATCACTTTTTTTTTTTCTACTAATCCTAAATTTGAATTTTCCACTTAAGGAAATTATTTAACTTACTAAATAAATTATTTGGGAATATTACACTCACATTACAAGCTTTTGGTTCTGGTTGGCCCACAAAGATCAGTATGAATGAGTTGCAGGGGCTTTGAGGTTGGATGCTCCTTAGTTTTTAAAGTGACTTCGATATGTTTTCCATGTAGACACTGCTTGCAAATAGGATCAAAGGGTTTTACAATTGTGGGAATATCCCTTACAACTTGCTTCTTGTTGATTTTTACCAAATTATCAAAGTGCAAGTGTCCCATTCTCCTATGCCATAGACAACTTTGATCAATCTATCCATGCAATATTTCTCTCCCTTTATTTCATCTAAAATGTATATGTTGTTGGCAGATCTGAATGTTGTAGCAACGAGTCTTCCCAATTTTTCACTTCTTATTTCACATTTTTTAGAGTCAAAGGAAATAGTGTGTCCTTGGTCACACATTTGACTAATGGTGAGAATATTATGCTTCATATTTTCAATTAGTAACACATTTTATGCTTTGGCTTTCTCATTTCGAAGGTTGACTATTCCTTTTCCAATTATTTGGTAGACCCATCATTTCCAAAGGTGACATTTCCTTATTTTTCCTTTTTGAAAGCTAAGAACCTGCTCTGATCCCCTGTCATGTGCTTGGAACATCCACTGGAAATATACCATTGGCTTGTTTTTTATTTGTGCGTGTAAGGCTAGGTTACTTTCTTCCTTCTTTCGCTAATCTAATTTTCTCTTCCATACTCTTGTGTTTTCGTCCTCATGTTAAGTGAAGAATATTTTGTTCATGTTTTGTTTAGTGGGCTCCAATATGATCCCACATTCATGTGATTTATGGCCAAAGTTGTTGCACTTGTAACATTCAATCTTGAAGTTCATTATTGGAGCAAATGAGTTATAATTTATGTCAGCAAACCCCTGAGATGTTCTATATTTGTTGCTCATAAAATCGTTCTTTGGAGTCTTGTAAACATCTTTATTTCTCACATGGTCATTTATTGTATTTTCCCTACAGTTAATGGCTTTATGCCCAAAATTATGGCAAAAGGAACAGTGACCAAGAAACAAATTTTGATACCTTGTTGTTGGAGGTCTTCTTGGTGGATCAAATTTGTTAAATTAATTTATGTTGTGGAAAGTGGCAAGCTTCTGCTAATCAACTTTACTTGTTTTTGTTGTCTTCTGCAATTTTAATAGTATTTCCAATGTGGTTAAGACCCCTAAGCACAATAGCATAGCTTTGAGGCTTCTCCTTCTTGTCTGGTATCATAGGATTTTCACTTTCTTCAAACTTTTTAAGACGGTTTTCATAACCAAGATTTTGTTAAGAGGTAATCTTTGGATACTAAGAATATATTCTAAGACTGTTGAACTATTTTCAAACTTCATATTTGTGTTCAGTTGTGCAACTGTTTTATCTAGTTCTTTTCTTAGAAGCACAGTTTCATTTTAAATTTTTAATAATGCTCTTAGGGTTTTCTCTTTTTAGGTTTTCAAATCCAGCTGACAAGATTAGTTCCAAAATTGTCCTACGTCTTATATTTATAATGAAGATTCACAACTCTCACCTTCAACAATTGGTCCTGAAGATGAATCCAATTTGAGGATTCGAAACTTTGACAACATAATTGAATTCAACTGTGGGTAATCTAGAAAATCTTTCTAAAAATCCTCACCATAGTAATATGAAAACAACAATTCATGTTCTCTTTCATGACAAATGTCTTCCATTTATTTGTGCTTGTTTGTCAAAACCTCTTCAATTTTTCTAGCTTCCTCCAACTGTCTTTTTAGACTAATAATTTTAATTTCACCATTGGTTTCATAATGTTCTTCTTTTGATTTTATTAATTGTTCCTTGAGTGTTGCATTTCTCTTCCTGAGTTTCTCCAGTTCACTTAGAGCACAAATTAGTTCACCTTCAAGATTTACCTCTCCTTCATCATTTGAATGTTCCTAATTTATGTCTTCATTTTAGATCATTTATCTTTGACACTTATGGCCATGAACAAAACATCTTCTGAGTTGCTTCAATCTTCATCAAATGAGCTTCTTTCATCATAAGCGTACAAACGTTTATTTTGCTTGTAGTGCTTTATTTTCTCTTCATTCTTGTCATTCTTGTAGTATATTTTGAAACCAAAGTCTTCTTTATTATGAGTTTTATAAGGACACTTAGCAAAAAAATGTCCTACTCTACCAATGTTAAGACACTTGAAAGGGATCTTACCTTTATACTTGTTATATCCCCTCTTGATCTTCCTGATGAAGTTTTCTTCTTCTGCATCTGATTCATCTTTAGAGGAATCACTTGTTTGGTGTCCTTTGGAGCTTGTCCTTTTTTATGCTTTGAATGTTTCTTCGTGATTTGATGGTTTTTCTTGTTCAGTACTCATTGCATAGACTACTAGGCTTCCATGCAGCTCGTCCATCTTCAATTTTTTTAGATTGCTAGATTCTTCCATAGCTGAAAACTTAGGATTAAACCTTAAAGGAAGTAACTTTAGTACCTTTTGAACAACTATATATTCTTGGATCTCTTCACCAAGTCATATAATGGTATTTACAACTTCATCTACCCTGAGGAAGTATGTTGCAATATCTTCATCTTCTTTCATTTTTAATCGTTCAAACTATGCTCGATGTGTTTGTAGCTTGGCCTGCTTCACTTTTTCATATCCTTCATATATGTTCTTGAGGTTCTCCCAGATATCCTTGGTTGAATCAAAATGCATGAATTTTACAAACTCAGAGCCTGAAAGACCAAATAATATAGCATTCATTGCTTTGGAATTACTTTCATAATATTTTTTCCATTTGTATCTATTGGGGGAGTGGTTGCTACTTTATATCCATTCAATGAAAATTTCCAGACTTCAAACCCTTGTGCCATTAGAAACAATCTCATTATAATGCTCCAAAAGGCATAATAGGTTCCATCAAATAGTGGTCCTCCAATCTTGGAGAAATTTCCTGCTATAGAGATCTTCCTTCTAGTGGTCAAACTATCTGAAGGAAGTTGCTCTGATACCAATTGTTGGAATATTCAACAATAATGAGAGGGGGGGTGAACCAACATTGGACATATTTTAACCACTTTTTCTTTTTACCACCTTAACTAGTCATCACATATTCCATCATAAGCAATGCAAAGAACTAACCATAACACAAAGACACAATACACATATATTTTACATGGAAACCCAACAAGAGAGAAAACCACGGAAATATTTTCTTATAATAATCAAGAGTTACATTCTTTATAGGCTTCAACCTGTTAGGGACACCAATCCCTATAGTAAGCACCTACTTACAATTTTTCAAGCACCAACTTGACATGCACCAACCTGTTAATATGTTGAGGACACCAATATTTACTGTAAGAACCTACTTACAGACTGCAAGCACCAACTTGCCAAGCACCAACCTATTAAGAACATGAGGGGACCAATCCTTGTTGTAAGCAGCCACTTACAATCTGCAAACATCAATCTTTCATGCACCAACCTATTAAACTGTTGAGGACACCAATCCTCTGCCTTGCACCACCCTACCACCCTGAAGTAAAAACGCTTCTCAATATGTACTCTTTGTAAATCTTCATTGCATTTTGTATTTGCTCATTTCATAGTAGATCTATTCATATCTCACATCAACACAGAGATGTTTCTAGGTTTATTCATTATTTATACAGTTGGCTTACTTACCATTTGTAATTCATACTTTACTCACCATTTGTAATTCATACTTTACTAATCAATTGTTTCCTTGTAATGACCTTGTCTGCAAACAGTTATTTTCTTCACAAAAGACAACAGCTCTGTTGTTCTTATAGTTGTGATTTATGTAGTTTTGTTGTTCATGTAGCTACAATTTATGTAGCTCTATTGTTCCTATAGTTTTGATTTCTATAGCTTTGTTGCTCGTGTAGTTGTGATTTCTATAGATCTATTGTTCCTGTAGCTATGATTTCTATAGCTCTGGTGTTCTTGTAGATGCGATTATTTGTTGTTCCTGTAGTTGTGATTCATGTAGATCTATTGTTCCTGTAGCTGTGATTTTTGTAGCTTTGTTGTTCCTATAGCTATTATTTATGTAGCTTTGTTGTTCCTGTAGTTGATATTACCAGATTCATGCAACTTTAGAGTGGAAGAGAATATCCCTTGCAATTTATGCAATTGAAAATCACAGAACTTCAACACATGCTTCATTCACACATACCTACAATAAAAATTACATTTATGGACAGTCCCGAACCCCATACTCGCGTCTTACATGTCCAAAACCTTCGGCAAACCTTGAAATGCAATTTCAGATCCTTTTTCACATTCTTATCACACTCCACTCACCACTTCTCACTTCTCATCAATTGAATCATTATAAATACAAATCACGTCGACCCTGTGTGGACCCAAACGTAGTGGAAATAACCATTTTTTTCCAGCGTGTACAATTTTTCTTTTTCCCTCCAATGTAAAGGAAACTCGGCTTGATCTCTTCAAAAGTTATATGCAAGAGATGTGGACCCATCGTGGTCAAAAATCACATGGTTAAGATATTCCTTTGCCTACCTTGGCAAAATGGTTGTTAAACGATTTCGTAACTTTCCAAAATGTTATTATCAGAATCCCTAATTCATGTGGTTGAGTTGCTTTGAACGCCCAACACATTATTACCAGAATCCCGACTTTATGTAGTTGAGTTGCTTTAAATTCCCAACATGTTATCACCGTAATCCCGAATTCTTGTAGTTCTACTTCACAATCTTTCCAAAGCATTTCCAATACGTTGTTACCGGAAGCTCGAATTCCCGTAGTTGAGTTGCTTTGAATGCTTGCAGGAAGATGAATGGTAAACTTACACTTGGAGTAAGATCCTCACGAGCTAATATTCATGTTGATAGACATGTTGTAGACAAAGATACTGGAAACTAACCTACTTCAGGGACTCTTTCACAACCATACATCAATCAACTATTGACCTCAATAACACCTCATCAATACTACCACATCAACGATCACTTTGACACCAATGAAAACTCTTTTTCAACACTTCTCTCATAAAATGTTTTCATCGTTTTATGTTCTTTTGTTTGTTTGGGCCATCTAAGGTTTTAAACAATTTAATATTTGAACTAAATTACAAGATCTAAGTTTTTTTTTTTTTTTTGGCTAGTGTTGGAGCAGGACATTTTGGACAAGTTTTGGGAATCGCACAGGAGCAATCGTGCGATGATTCGGCTAAGGAGCGTTGTGCACAAAAGAAGGAAAAGCAGTTGGTCATTGTGCGCGAAATACAAAAATTAGTTAGGAGTTTTGGGACATTTGTCCACATTGTAACGGGCTAAGCCCTAGTGTTAATGTATAAATATGTAATGGGTTTTTGGGTAGAAGTAAGTTTTAAGAATTTTTTTTACGATTAATCAAAGAGTAGTTTGTTCTATGGAAAGAAGGTATGAAGTAATAGTGAGGCATAATGAACTAAATGTGCACTATAGTCAGCTAATGACTACGACATTTTGGGTAGAAATGATGTATCTTATATTAGCACAGTGTGCACCTATTGTAAGGATTGAATATGAATGAATAATATAAGAAGCTAATCGTTGTGGATGTATCTCAGTTGGGGTGAATTGTGTTAAATTCATGTGTTCTGATGTATTTGTTGTCATGATGTGTTAGTTACTTTGTTTGTTTTCATGATGTGGTTGAGTTGCTTTGAACGCCCAACACATTACTACCAGAATCCTGACTTTATGTAGTTGAGTTGCTTTAAATTCCCAACATGTTATCACCGTAATCCTGAATTCTTGTAGTTCTACTTCACAATCTTTCCAAAGCGTTTCCAATACATTATTACCGGAAGCTCAAATTCTCGTAGTTGAGTTTCTTTGAATGCTTGCAGGAAGATGAATGGTAAACTTACACTTGGAGTAAGATCCTCGCGAGCTAATATTCATGTTGATAGACATGTTGTAGACAAAGATACTGGCAACTAACCTGCTTCAGGGACTCTTTCACAACTATACATCAATCAACTATTGACCTCAATAACACCTCATCAATACTGCCACATCAACGATCACTTTGACACCAATGAAAACTCTTTCTCAACACTTCTCTCATAAAATGTTTTCACAGTTTTATGTTATTTTTTGGCTAGTGTTGGAGCAGGGCATTTTGGACAAGTTTTGGGAATCGCACAGGAGCAATCGTGCGATGATTCGGCTAAGGAGCGTTGTGCGCGAAAGAAGGAAAAGCAGTTGGTCAGTGTGCGCGAAATACAAAAATTAATTAGGAGTTTTGAGACATTTGTCCACATTGTAACGGGCTAAGCCCTAGTGTTAATGTATAAATATGTAATGGGTTTTTGGGTAGAAGTAAGTTTTAAGAATTTTTTTTAAGATTAATCAAAGAGTAGTTTGTTCCGTGGAAAGAATGTATGAAGTAATAGTGAGGCATAATGAACTAAATGTGCACTATAGGAGCTAATGACTAGGACATTTTGGGTAGAAATGATGTATCTTATGTGAGCACAGTGTGCACCTATTGTAAGGATTGAATATGAATGAATAATATAAGAAGCTAATCGTTATGGATGTATCACAGTTGGGGTAAACCGCGTTAAATTCATATGTTATAATGTGTTTGTTGTCATGATGTGTTAGTTACTTTGTTTGTTATACAGTGATTAAGTAATTGGATAATTGATGTTGACCCTTGCCATTTGGAATGCTATAAAACTTTGAAATTTGTTCCAACACACAAACACACAATGGTATATGTGTTTTAAACGATGATGTATTTATTGCCTTTGGATGATCATTGTTTACATGGAAAAATTACTCACTGCCTACTTACATTTAGTCATTATTTCATGGTAGCAATCTGCTCTAAACACACAAGAACAAATATGTCTTTAATCCTGATCTTATGGTTCACTTTTTATTTGTGTTGGGTCTCTCCTCGGTTGTTTCCATTGTTCTTTAGTAATAACAATTCATTTGGCGTTTCTTTGGTTTATCATTGCAAACACATAACTCTTTAGATGGAAAAATTACTCACTGCCTACTTACATTTAGTCATTATTTCATGGTAGCAATCTGCTCTAAACACACAGGAACAAATATGCCTTTAATCCTGATCTTATGGTTCACTTTTTATTTGTGTTGGATCTCTCCTCGGTTGTTTCCATTGTTCTTTAGTAATAACAATTCATTTGGCGTTTCTTTGGTTTATCATTGCAAACACATAACTCTTTGAATATGATCTGTGTGCATAATGAAATAGGTTATTTGGCCTCGGAAATTCATACTTTTCATATATATATATATATATATATATATATATATATATATATATATATTTAGTATTTTTCATTTATTTTTTCAACAAAGTTTAGTTTTGTTAATGAGTGATTTCAAAATTTGTTTATTATTGACCATTTTTTTTTTTTTTTAACCTTACTCTACAAATTACATTAATTTGTTTATTAATGAGGATTGGTTGTTAACCTCCTTGCTCAGGTTCAATTACTATAAATGACATATCTATATCAATTTGATGACTCCTCACTGTATAAACTCTATATTTAACTTCTCAATATATAAACATAATGTTTTATTAAACATAAACTAACCTAACCTAACATTCTGATCATAAACTAACCTAACATTATGTTATGGTGACGATTGGGATTAGACAAATTTCACGTGGTCGAGACGTTTGGGGAAGAGGTGGCCCCTGATCGAAGAAGAAGCGCATGAGATTCATATCCATATTATATAAAATCACAGCTGAAAGATTAAGTTTTAAGGAAGAGTCATATAAAGTCACAGCTGAAAGGGAAAGGTTTAAGGAAGACTCCACACAGCTGCAAAATCTATAAAAATGCTTCCGAATTCTGGAGATCCCGAGCGAAGAAGAGGAACCAGAAGACATGGACGACGCCCAAACGGAAGCCGAGCCCCATATATCGATACCCATCAGCATGATAAAAGTTTACCAAAAGATTTTTTCTGTCCGATTTCAAAGAAATTCATGTACGATCCAGTTAACATCCGAGGGTCTCACCTCACCTACGATCGAGACTCTGTGAAACATCAGCACAAACCAGAAGATGCGCTGCCCGATCTGAGAATGAGGAAAAGAATGGACATGTGGTTTTCCCAATACACGAACGACCCTCCCTTCGACTCAATCTCCACCCGAGGCTTCCTCCTGGGTTCGGCGATTTCTGTAGTGAAGCAACGCAAGGAATCCCTCTTAAGCGAATTCGCGAGGGCAATCAAACAAAAACCGTGGCTTCTGATGAACGGAGGCGGCATGTTGTGCGTGACCACGCTCTTGACGTGCCAGCGCCCCTCTTTCTGCTGGGTCACCACGGCGCTCTCTATCGTTGCCCATGTTGACTACGATGAAAACTTACTGCTCCCTGAAAACATATACCCCGACTACTCCCTTCTCGACCCAATAAAAGAAGCACTGGAATTCGAGGCCGAGGCAACTAATGTGACCGTCGATTTCAAACCAGGATTCGCAAATTTCATGCACGGGCTCGTCATGAGCACCTCTAATATCATTTCCATGGAAGGAAAAATGGGAGGAATTGTAGAAGCACTGGTCAGAAACATGTGGCCCGTGCCCCAGATTTTCGGATTTAACTGGTACCAGAAACAATTGGCCACCTTAGAGAGCCTCTCCGAAAGCGATGAATTCTGCGAGCGTATGTTCAATTCAGAAGTCATCTGGATGTCGCTCCTTGTGATTGATTCGGGACTTTCTTCCATTGAAGGAATTCCAGAGGGCGAGGCTCCGGTAGCGGCTTCGCTGGCTATTGCGACGTGTATGAGAATTCTGGAAAACGTGTGTGAGCTTTCTCCACGAGCACGCAAGCAGTTGAGAGAGAAGGTTTTACATGAATTACCGTCGCTTTGCAAGGCTCTTTCCGGTCATTTGAAGGTTGTGGAGGATTATGTCGAAGGCTCCGACGTCCTTGCCCAATTCTTGGGCGAGCCTCGGAAGCCATTCCGGATCGATGTCCGCGTATACCCTCGAGATTCACCTTAGCCCGAGCCTCGGAATCCACACCATACGCCCTCAGAATTAAATTTGAATTCTGAAGCAATTTATCTGTAAAATACCCTTCAAAACTCTTGCATATCAATCTTAAAAATTCCTTAAAACTTTTAACATATTTGATAAATTTGTTATAAGCGTTATCAAATTACAGCCTTAAATCCATCCTTCTGCATATTTAAATAAGGTTTTTTAAAATAAACTTCATCTAGATCTTTTTAAAAGTTGAGATTTTTTTAAATTGTTAAAAAATTTGTTCCACCAAATTCCAACGAACCTTTTCAGAAAGGCCATTTTGATTTTGTTAACATGTTATGATGTTTGATATTTTAATTTATTTTTAAATTCATTGAGAAATAAAACATAATTCAAATTCCAACTAGAGTTTTTAGGAAAGGCTATTTTGTTAACATGTTTGATATTTTAATTTATTTTTTTAATAAAATATAATTATTAGTCAATCAATTTCCAGATTTAAATAATCTAATTTATGCAGCCTCCTCTTCCTTTCAGAGGAGATCAATGGAGAAGAATAGCCTTTGAAATCATGACCAGTGAGTTTGTTTCACCCTTAAAGAAATGGAATAATAAAATTTGTTGAGACTTATTAGTGTGGGTTTTTAGTAGTGTACTAGTATCTGAATCTCACATAGATTATTCTTTACCTATTTTTTATGCACATCTAAACACTTTAAAGGTATTAAAATTACTCACCACTGGTGCATTTTCACTACACATTTTATAAGTATTGGATAATTGATGTTGACAATGGTCACCACTAGTGCATTTTCACTATACATTTTACACCATGCTTAAGTATTGGATAATTGATGTTGATAATGGTCATTTGGAATGTTATAAAAACTTTGAAATCTGTTCTAACAGTGTATATGTGTTTTAAACGATGATATTTTTATTGCCTTTGGATGATTATTGTTTACTCATTATCTACTTGCATTTGGTCATTATTTCATGGTAACAATTTGCTCTAAACACAGGGGACAAAAATGTTTTTAATGTTGATTGTTGTATGGTTCATTGTTTATTTGTGTTGATCTCTCTTTTCAAATTAATATTACGCAATATCTATGTTGTTTCCATTGTTCTTTTGTTAATATTATGTAATAGTTTTGTTGTTTCCATTGTTCTTTAGTAATAGTATTTCATTTATTTATTTTTGGTTTATCATTGCAAACACAACTCTTTGAATATGATCTCTTCACTTGAAAGTGAAAGGCAAGCCACCAAGGTGACAATGGATGGTTTGTCTAGTGGTTGCCTATGAACTCTTCTATATAGAGTAGGACTTTCACTTTATTGAGAGTTTGAGTGATAACGCATTCCTAAATTGCAAGGAAATCGAAAATGTTTTTAAACCAAATCAAGAAAATATGTAGATCATTGATTTAGTTTCTTTCATTTCTTTCATTTCTTTCTTCAACAAATTCTTGTTTTTTTGTTTTTAAGTTACTTCAAAATTTGTTTATTAATGATGGCTTTTTATATAGGTCTCTTGAAACCTGACCTTATAAATTACATCAATTCAATATAGCTTAGATAGTTGGAAGAAATGATTATTATCCTTTCCATTTAAGTTCACCATAACAAAGCATTATAACCAATAACAACTGACACATCTCATTAACTTCTATTAAAAAATATGAATAACAAACCTCATTTTAAAATTAATGCCAAAGTCTCACACTTTTTGTTTTTGTAGAACGAGAAGCCCTCCCTGATTTAACTACATACACAAGCTCACTACCTCACTCTCGAATTAACTCCTCACTATCTAAACCTTAACTCCTCGTTAAGTTGAGTTGAAACCCGGGCCTGGATCATAAACTAACCTAACATTCTATTATGGTGATGGTTGGGATTAAATAAATTCCACGTGGTCGAGACGTTCGAAGAAGAAGTGCATGAGATTCATATCCATATTATATAAAATAACAGCTCAAAGGTTCAAGGAAGAGTCCACACATCTGCAAAAGCTTCCGAATTCTGAAAATCCTGAGCGAAGAAGACGAACCAGAAGACATGGATGATGCCCAAACCGAATACGAGCCCCATATATCGATACCCAACAACAAGATAAAAGATTACCAAAAGATTTTTTCTGTCCGATTTCAAAGAAATTCATTTACGATTCAGTTAAAATCCCAGGGTCTCACCTCACCTACGATCGAGAATCTGTGAAATATCCGCATAAACCAGAAGATTCGTTGCCTGATCTGAGAATGAAGAAAAGAATGAACATGTGGTTTTCCCAATACGTGAACGACCCTCCCTTCGATTCAATCTCCACCCGAGGCTTCCTCGTGGGATCGACGATTTCTATAGTGAAGTAACTTGTTATCAATCAAAATGCTCAAAATATCATAAAATAACAGAAGTACACACTATTTATAGAATGTCAACGTGGAGAACAACTCCAAGATAGATAAGTTACACAATAATTCTCTCTTTTGTTTCTTGAGAAAAAAACTAAAAAATGGTGAGGGAAATATCCTTTGAAAAAATTGAGAAAACAATAATGGAGATGCCAACAGAAAAGTCTCTATGAATATATGGTTTTACCAAACCGATTTTTTCCAAGATTGTTAGTCAATAGTGGACAAGGATGTTTGGGTGGTAGTTGAAGACTTTAAAAACTCAAGAGGCATTCTACAGGCCTGTATTCTACTTTCTTCCACCTCATATCAAAGGAAGAGAGGGAAATTGCAAGGGATAAACTCTATGGGATATCCACTCAGTGAACATGTGACCTAGCACCTACGTTTATGGGATATTAAAGATTACCTCTAATTTCACTAGATATTGATAAATACCTCCCAAAATCATTTTGTTGAACCCCCTCCCAAAACATCTTTCCAACAACAAAAAAACCCTATTTTTACTAGATATCTCATATTTTTATCAAATACCCCTTTTTATAACCACTCCCCTATACCCCACATCCCCCCAATATTTACAATATGTTGTCTCTATTTTTCACAATTTAAAAACCCCTTTTATGAATGAATGTGATAAGATATTGGTTAACAAGGTGAATCCCCGTGATAAATTTAGGGTGATTTCCATAGGCAACACGATCTACAAAATCATATCCAAAGTTATCTCCAATTGGATAAAACTTATCATGTCAAAGATCATCTCTCAAGAACAAGGGTTTATATTAAAGGAAACCAAATCTTGGATGGCATAATTGTAGCACGTAATTCACTCTCGAAAGAGTAGCAAGAAACCTAGAATGTTAATCAAACTAGATATGTCCAAATCCTTGAATCCATTAAATTAGGAATTCATGGGAAAATGTTGTAATCCTCTATCTTCTCTTAGAAATGGATCAGTTAGATAAGGAATCTAGTCTCCATATATTTCATCTTGGTTTTAATCAATATCTTACTTGAGGGATTAGACAAGGAAACTCTCTATTGCCTTTCATATCCATATTAATGATGGAGGGACTAGGAAGGAATCTCAAAAAGGAAATTGAGAGAGGTAGTATAAAAGGTCTTTGACTCCATCAAGAAGTGGACCCCCTAGCCATGCTCCTTGGACTGCCCATGTCATATGAGGCTAAAAACCTCAAGATAGTACTAGATACCCTTTTCCTCACATTAGGCACACTCATAAACCATGGTAAGCCACTCATTTTATTCGTTAACACATCGATCAATATTTAAAAATATATTACTAAAATTTTGGGTTTTCAAAGAGGCTCACTCCCCTCAAAATATCCAGAATCCCCCTTGGTAAAAAAATCTCCAAGAAACATCTCCTAGAAAGATCTATTAATGAAGTTAGAGTTGACACTTAGTTGCTAGACTTTTCACACTATTATACTACTATAATAAAGGGTTGTAGTGTCATGTCCTGGTGTATTTTTCTGAGAAAAAAATCAAGTTTGGATTATGCAAAACATGACAATAATGGGTGTGTTATAATTTCATCAACTTTGTGTTGTCTTTTTTAATGCATTCTCGAGAAGACATTGTATTAACGATGAAGAATAAGATGCAAAAATCTTTCTTGCGACGTGATACTTTATATATTATTGCAAAAAAAATTATAACGTCACTTATGCATCTAGTTTGCAGAAAAAGCATGCATTTTACGTCATATTAGTATTGTAGTACATCGTATTAGCATTGTAGTATGTCATATTATCATTGTATTAGCGTCAAGATAGCATTGAAAATATGAAACTTTTTAATTATTTTGTAACATAGTAATAAGAATTGGTGATAGTAGATAGACACACATAAATGAATTGTATTGTACACAATTACACAAAGATACATCACACTTAAATAAGTTGTGATATTCAACTTATTCCACTCTTGGAGGGAGAGGTTGAAAGAATCTCTCAACATCCTCCAGCAACCCAATCAAATCCCTAAACTCTAGTATGTAGCATTAATTAGGCATTATCTAACACCCGTTAATACCTACATTACAAAACTTCACAAATTACATAACAGAAAATGTTACAACACTTTAACTTTCATCTTTCTAGCCTTCATCAACTCCTACACCCACTCCGATGCCTCTGGACTGTGTTCTTTCTCTTCCTCTTCTTCGATCTTACCAGTCAACTCATTTAAAGCATAAATGCTTCAGACCATCGTTCATGAACTTGCACAATAGATAATATTGACAAACTCGGCTCACCGGGGCTTCCATGAGAAAAGTTGTCAAGTAATGAATCATCCTATGGACATACCTCCATCTATCATATATTTCGCTTTCGGCGATCCGTCAATTTGTAGAAAGGCGGTCTAGATACGAAATGTCTTTAAAAATCAATTATACAAGGTGACTTCCAATCATAAGAACAGTTGTTCTTGAAACCGGGGCTGTCAGCTTATATCAAGAGACAAGATTCCTTATTTTACTTACTTTTACATAAACACGTAAATATATAAAAGCCTTTAAGCACATCACACAGACGATCTGAATCTATCATGTTGGGTTTTCTTTATGCACACAACACTCATAAATATATATATAGAGAAAGAAGCAGAAAAGGCAGGCAGTCTGTCTATGGTGGCACCTTCTCTGAAATGTCAGCCAGTGTACAACTCAGATCAATAAGGCCTTCATGTTCCTTGTTATCCTCTTCATTCTCTTCTACATCATTATCATACCTGCATTGTTCATCAAAACCAACTTGAATGTCATCACTGCTTATGTTTAAAGAGACCTCTTCATTCCCCTCTTCGGTGGCATCTCTACCATATTTTTCAATTTCCCTTTTATCAGATTCATCATTTTCATTGCATCGTTCACAGCAATTTCCTCCCCCCACAAGAAGGATGAAATGACATGATAATGAATAGAATTTATCGTAGCACACTATTGCTCCTTGCGTGATTGCATCCATATTGAAAACAAATGTACCAACGAACAGATTATTCATAGAAATCGTTCCTCTATTTAATTTGGTGGAAGACATCTTTCTGTGTCTACGGATTGTTTAATAGAAATGGCAGTGATTTCATATAGTGCACAGTTGTACTCTTCCACCATATCACACGCACGACACAACATCTTTCGTTCCTGGTATCGTTGGTTGAATGAGACAGTTATCTCTCACTTGCGCAATGGTGACGGTGCCACACAGCAGCACAAACTCACAGCTCTCACATTAAAAAATTAATACTCAAACATACACATAGAAATTCACACATTAATCTATAGAAATCCTCTCGCACAAGCTCTACACTAATTGAAAAACACACTCCCACACATATGTACATTGAATCAGCTTCAATAGCTATCACATCTTCCTGGGCACTTCAGTGATGGATTAAGACTAGCCAAGCTCTGATACCAAATAAGAATTGGTGATATTAGAGAGACACACAGAAATGAATTGTATTGCACACAATTACACAAAGATACATCACACTTAAATAAGTTGTGATATCCAACTTATTCCACTCTTGGAGGGAGAGGTTGAAAGAATCTCTCAACATCCTCCAGAAAACCCAATCCAATCCCTAAACTCTAGTATGTAACATTAATTAGGCATTATCTAACAATAGTCACCTTGTGTTTTGCTATATTTGTGTCATATTTGCACCCCATTCATGTCATATTTAATTATTGTTGATTATTAAATTATTTAATATTTTTTTGTAATCACTATTTTTATAATATTTAAATATTGATGAGATTGATGATTAGTACAAGTCTATTCTACAACATACTAATCATGAGAAAAACAAACCATGTATATATAAATGCAATACCTCAGTAGCATTTATCCAATTTCACACCATAAATGTAACAAACCATGTATCCATAAACACAACTGTGAAATTTTAAATTAAGTCAAAAAATAACCACGTAATTGTTCTACCTATAAACAAGTAGTACATTGCCACACCCCAACGAAATGTCAACTTTTTATAGAACATTGCATGAAAAAATATGTACACATTATAAGGAAATTGAATGAATTTGTCATCAAAATTAGATTGAATTATTGTCAGTTCCCTCTTCATCTTTTGAACCCAACTCATTCTCACTTTGTAAAAGCATAATAAAAGAACACAAGTTCAATAAAACAAAAATTGCTAACATTTAGAGATGTAATATAAAAACATATAGGTTAAATAGTTGTCGATACCCTCTAATCCCTCTGAGAAACCCTTGTTATCATCCATATAGAATAATATAATATATTTCAATCAATAAATGATTAATTCTAACTACATACAAATTTTAAAAATTAATAATTAATTGCCTTGGCAATGGTATGCAAATATTTCACCATTCTTTCATGACCATTCCTCAACACATTATTTCTTCATGTGGGCTAACACTGCCATAAAAACACAATTTTTGTTTTCACGACAATGTATTTCTAGTTGTATCAAATGAAAGACATCGTTAGCAATACAAGGGCTCTCCATTTATGATTATTTGATACTCATGAACAAAATAAAACATGTGATAGGTGATCACTTTTCACCAATGTTTTTTTTGTCATCGATGTCTAGAACTACTTTTTTTCCCTTTTACTTTCCCCTATCCTTTCTCTAATGATTTTCATGGCCTCGAGATCTAATCCACCCAAGCTCATATCTATAATAAACTAAATACATAATTAAAAATTTGGTGAAAAATAACTAGAACATAAATGAAATAACTAAAATAGAGTGTAGAAAAATAATGAAATCCATAATAAACACAAATATATTCAAGATAGAATTATGTTCAACATTATTTCATTCAAAACATAACTCATCTATATGGAAAAAGATAGCCTTGGTTATTCTGCAAGTCTCAATGAAGTGAGAGGAGCGAAGGGACGGGGAAAAAGTGAGACAGAGGAGAAGAGGGAAGAGGAAGAAGGAAGGATGGGTGGAAGAGGAAGGAGGGGGGAAATAAGAGAAGGAAGAAGGAGGGGAAGAAGAAGAGGAAGAGGGGAATATTAATGAAGAAGAAGAAGAAGAAAGAGGAGGAGGAAGTGGAAGAATAAGGAATGATGATTGAGGTGGATATTCAATATTGTCACCATCTCAAAACCAATCATGAACCCTACAATAAGATTTACAACAATTTTTGGGTCCTGAACCCTACAATCAAATTTACAATAATTTTTGGGTCCTAAACTTTCAACACATTTTTCAGGTCCTAAACATTGTTTTCATTGCAAGCGAGATAGAATTTGAAGGGTTCCCTTGGTTCAAACCCTCCCTTCCTTTAAAGCTTATTGATATTTTTCCAATGGGATAAAGAAAGTGAGGAAGAGAGGAAGGAGAAGAGAGAGAAAAGGAGAGGAAGTATAAGGAGAGGAGGAAGAGAGGAAGATGAAGGGAGGAAGAGATTCCCTAAACCTACTTTGTTTTTTTTTAATTTCAAACCTATCTCCAAAACCCAAATTCAATTTCCCATCCAAAATATAAATCTCATTTCCCCTCTCCAAGCCCCAAACCTCATTTTTATTTTAAATATACAAATTTCAAAAAATAAAGGGGAAATGACCTAAAAATTACCTTTGATTCAATGATGTGTTATAAATCCTTCTTCCCTTCTCTTATTGAGTGCCCCTAGAAATGCATTTCACCTCCTAGAAGCCCCATATTTCATGTGAAAATGAAATGAGGGGACCCTACCTTTTAAATTTATATTAGAAGTGCACATGTAGGGTGATGCAAATCTTCATTTTTCATTTTTTTTTTTTGAGTTTTACACTGAGATTGTGTCAACCATGCATTAATTGTTTTTATGCAAAGATGAAGTGCACATCATATTCACATTGAGCCTTGCATTGTAACCACAATGAAAAATCAACACAAAAATGCAATAAATTAATCAATTAAATGAAAGATAAAAATAAAGTTAAATTTAAAATCAAAAAAAAAAAAAAGGTTTAAGAGATGCAACAACACTACAACCCAATATTGTATTGTTGTCATTTCCTAACCTTTATTGGTAAAGTGATATTAATTAAATCAGTGCTTCAAGCAATGCCTTTGTGTCTCTTTTTTATTTTGTAGCCTTAGAAAAATTTATAAAGGCTATAAAGAGTATTCAAAGGGCCTTAGGCCTTTCTGTGGGGAGGACATGTTATCGCAATATATGTAGTTTTGGAAAATCCCAACCCAAGCCACGAATGTGTGAAACAACTGGTAACACCTATCATTGTCACCCCAATAGGTATCCCCCTTGTTTTAGTGAAGGACAAGTCCAACACAAGGGAGGCTTCTCGAGTGACCCTAGGGGGATTGTAGGGAGAGAAACGAGGAGCTAGGAGAAAACCCCTATAGGTCAAGGTCAATGATGAATTAAGGCTTGATAAAAGAGTCTTAAGAGTTGGTAAATGGTTTCCAAGGTTGTGTACCTGCAAACAGTGTTAGACAAACCCAAACAAGACCAAATATGATGATACAAGCCTCAAGACAAGTGGGAAATCAACAAGAAACCTTGTTGTCCCAAAAGAAATAAATAAATATATATATATATATATATATATATATATATATATATATATATATATATATATATATATATCAACAGTAAATAAGTTATAACAGCTACAAACTAAACCATCAAAATCAAGTATATGATATTGGAAAACAATGCTCACAATTAATAGATAATCTTTCAATGTTTAAACCAAGACTTTGATAGAAAAAGAGGGTTGTTAGAGAATGTTATCAGCGAGTATTTATAAAAGCCTTATGGATGTAGCAATCCTTTGATACAGAAGCAATTTCTACCCACTGAAATTGACAAGTAAACCACCCAATCAATAGCTTATAACCAATAGAAAAATTATATCAAACCTTATAATCAATTTTCAACGATAGAAAAGTTGTAAAAGAGTGTGAGAAAAAGAGTTTTTTATAGCCCTAATGGTTGTAGATTAATATTTATTACAACATCTCAATCACTTAGGAAATCAAGACGCCCTTGGGGGGAAAGATAACTAATAGAATATATTATTCAAATCCAACCTTGAACAATTCAATATCTCAAATTTCACATTTACCAATGCAACAATATTCAATCTCCAATGCAAAAATTATTGTCTTATCTATTGGGTAATGGGGTCTCTTTACACTAGGGTTTAGCACTCTTATGTGGGTGTAAACCCTCTTACTCCCTAGAGAAGATAAACCTTAGAAAAGTCTTGCTACAATGGTGTAAACCCTCTTAGTCCCTATAGCAATCCTTAATCATTTTCAATAACAATAACAGAAATTTCCTTGATGGAGGGTGTATGCCCTTATACTCCTCGAAGGGTTTGGCAAAATAACCTTGCAATCAAGAAGAAAACACACAAAATTGCAAAAAAACCTTAATTATTCCAAGATATAGCATGCTAAACCCTTAGTTATCAAATATATTCTAACTATTTTCCAAGAGAAAACATCCAAAAGAAGTCGCTAGCTTTTATTCCACCAATAGACAAGTGAAACATCCATAATGATCAAGAAACAAGAGAGAGTGAATTTCCCAAATAGGCCGAAATTTCAGTCCAAGAGTTTTGTAATTCTCAAGTGATGAGTTGTGAAAATGAAAATGAGATGACCTTTATTTATATGAGGTCATCTAAACCAATTTGTCCACATAAAATTGTCAACAACAAAATCAAAAGAGGGTTGACCCCCTTATTTCCTTTTACATTTTACAAATATAAAATTTACATAAAGCAAACCCCCTAAAAGGGTGATGTCATTCTCTATAAGGGAGACGCAAGGCCTAAGAATGACATGTCAAACCTCCAAATGAAGATTGTTGGGCCTCCAAAGGCCATGTGTCAAGCTCTCATGTGCTATAGTGTTATTACATGCATCTCCTCTTCTTCATACCACATCACATCACCTCTGGAACCATCAAGCCCACCAAAATGCCAACATCCAAGTTGACTTCAAGGGCTACGGTGTGACACCCTAGGCCTCCAAAAGCCAACGTTCAGGTACAAGGGGTTATAATGTCATCCTCACATGTTGTCAAAGTGCCTCCAAAGGCAACGTTCATCTCCCCAAGCCCCCAATGAGTGGGGTGCATCATCCATCATGTAGGATTCAATCTCCTATGAAGGTCCAAGTGGCCTAGTCCCTCCATGAATAGATTCCACCGGGAAATGTCCTTCAAAGACAAACAAGTACACCCTCAAAGGTTCCACAAGTCACATGAATCATGCCAAGTAATCCACATTTAATAAAAGAACCACTCAAACAAGTGCATTAAATCCCCTCTTTTTAAGTTAGATACAAACTCAAAGACTTTATAAACTTTGCCAAATTTAGGTATGGGAGGGGTGTCATGGTGACCTATTGGGTAGGTCAATCCCCAAGTCAAGGGATGTTTCCCAAGAAGACCCCTCTCCAGGTCATGCAATGAGGCAAGTACCTTCAGGCATGGGATTCCTAACATATCAAGGGTTCATATTGTCTCGTTTATGGGTACCTTTGTGGAGGGTGTGTTGCACCTTCATTTGTAATGCAACATTTTTCCAAACCCTTTATTGTCATTCATTTATTAGGGTCTGAACATTGAGTGCTATGTGAAAGGAAATAAAAGGAGCATCGCAACGCCACTTGAAGTTAGAATACATTGAGTGCCATATGCACTAGAAATTAAAATACAAAGCAAATGCATTCCCCCATCAAGCGAGACATTTATTAATTATTTGTTTTTTTCTTTTTTGCATGTCCTTCATTTTGTATGGAGAAGTGTTTCATTGCTCTCAGGGCATTATGGAGAGCATCTAGAAGGATCATTTATGGATTTTAACTTTTTCCAACTACAACACCTCTAGGCCTTTATCTCCTTCTTCCCATAAATGAGGTACAATCCCTTCTTGGGGTCAGTGAACTCGAAAACCCAAAAGATGAGGAAACAGAGGGGAATAAGTATGGAAAGTGGTAAGTCTAAGCAGAAATGGTACAATGACCCTTCAAGGAGACCCCCAGTAGCAACCCTTTTCTTGAGGGTGTCCCACTTACTAGGAAACCATGTCAACCACCAAGGTGAAACAACGCAAAAGGTATAAATTCCAAGCAAATGTTTCACAATCAAGAGAGGACCCTTTGCAACCTACCCAAATGCTTCAAATATTAAAGTGACACTTACCATGAGACTTGAAATGTTACCTAATGAAGCAAGACATGTTGTCCTATGGAATCTAATTCGGTGTGGTGGACATTGTTGTGCTATTGAAGATGAACATTGGTGTGTGTTGGAGAGGACGGGTTATGTCTGCACAATGTGGGCTCTGTCAATCATATGTCTCTCGACACTCCATGTATTCAACCTGTGGGCCTCGAGACAACAACTCCTTAGTTACCCCTAGCATGGGGGGGTAATAGGACCAAAGAACTAAAATAAATGGGCCTTGGTATCCTAGGACAAGGTTTGAATGCTTAAATTCTCAAGAGGATTGGGTATTAGGGAAATCCAAACACACTAGTAGGTAAGCTCTGATGGAGATGGATTAAGGGAAAAGAAACATTGTGGGGTATAGTAGAGGAAGACTTGATTCATATGGATGGCATTAGGAAAGGATCCTTGATATAGAATAATGCATGGAAAAATATAGGATTGGTGCAAACATGCTTCTTTTGAGAAGTTGGATCAAGTACCATAGCTCTCCTTTGGGAAGAATAATTGTAGCAAAATTCCAAAATATTAATGCTAGTTGAGATAAAATATATTGGAATTGTACTCTAATCGTAGGGTTGGACCCACATCTACCAAGACTGAGAGGAAATGATTGAAATGGGAAATAAAGAATGGTAAAAATGAAGATCACAAAAAATTTGGCCTACATGACTAAAATAAGGGAAAATAAAAACCCTAGAGCCAGAGGAACTAAACAATAGTAAAATATTGTTTAAAGAGGATTCATATATCTTGAGATGGAGTAAGCAAGGAGGGGGGAATTTCTAAATAAAATAAGCCTATGCATTAGAGGTCGAGCTTCAATCTCGAGACAAACACAAGATATAGAAGCAAGTTTGGAATATAGTGATTTGACTAAAAAAAATCACCTTTTTATGGCTCCTATATAGAAGAAATGTTCTCCCTCAAGACAAATTGTTAAGTACGGGATTTGAAGGGCCCTCATGTTGGATATATACTTCACACACACCTAGGATTTCTTTTTCCTAAGGTTTTCCCTATGTTTATTAGTCATTATTCAGTCTCCTACATTTTAGGGAGAATATTACTTTTCCTACATTCTAGGGGAATATTCTCTTCACTTCACACTTTAGTTGGATCAGTTGAGTGGATTCTTGATGCCACATTGGTTCCATCACCATGAAACATTGGGATCATCACTGCTAATGTGCATTGTCCTTGGGATTATCACTAGAGTGGCGCATTATTGATGCTTTTAGTCAGTTAACTGAGGATCGAGAGACTAGTTGACTTAGAATGGGTGGCAGTTAACTCCCGTAACTGTCGGTGTTCCAAATCACTCTATAACACCACTATGGCATATTGTCTTCTCTTCCAGTGCACATTAGTTGAGTTATACAAAGTATATCATGTGTAATGTATCATTCATTCATTCAGTTAATACAATTCTTTGATTCTCTCTCTCTCTCTTGTTTTTTCTTTTTCTCATTTTTTTGGAAACTGTGTATGTCCTTTGCTAGATATATCATCCATATTTACATGGTATCATAGCTGACAGATTGCTAGGAAAAAGACACACCAAACTCTTTTTGCATGTACCAAAGATTGAAGACAACGAGAAAATGGAATAATTCTTACACCGTATAATTTCTTTGCATGGAAGCATAAGATGGAATTGCATCTTCAAAGGAGGGGATACAGGTTAACCATGGGCATATAGACCGAACCTACATCAGCCATAGAAAAATACAAGTATCTGAATCAGATGGATGAAGTGTATGGAACTATTTGTAGTCTCATTTCTCTTAAGCTCCTCTTTCACATATCCTTATGTAAAACCCCCAATGAATTATGGACCACCATGGAAGGAATTTTTGGAAAACACGATGAGATGAGGAGACATATACTCGAGGTGGAATTTTTCACTTTGGATCCAAAAACCTTCGACAATCTCCAATATTGTTTTACCAAATATAAGGATTTGTTGTCGCAACTCAAGGCTTGCGAGGTTGATAAATCTAAGGAGGAGAAACAAATGGTCCTTACCATTATTTCCAAACTTGGTCTGGAATACTTAGTGTTTGTATCCACATTTCATTCAGTTAGGCTCGCCTCTGGAGCCACCTATACCATGCCCTCTCTTGAGGTCTTTATCGAGTCTCTGACGCAATATCAGACCAAGCTCATCAACATGGGAAAAATCAAAGGCTCAAACGCGCATGCACTTGATATGGAAGATGGTAGCATTTACCAAAATCAGAAATCTAAAAACAAAGACAAAGGGAAGGCACATGCAAATCCAAAGAAGGAAGGGTACTCAAAAGCCTTCAATGATTCCTCTGGATCTAAAGGTGGAAAGGGAAGAAAAGGGGAAAAATGCACTTGTTGCCAACGAGAATTCCATCTAGAATCTGCATGCATGCAGAAGCAGATAGATCAAATGGCACAAATACTTCATCAAAACAACCTTGGAGATTGAATCCCCGAGGGTGCCAAGAAGAAGAATCCAGAAGATCAAAATCCCAAGAAAGGCAATTCTAGCCATGCATTGATTGCCATTAACTTCTCTCATGATGCTTGGATTGTAGATTCAAGTCCATCACACCACATGGAATCCACAAAGGAATTATACTCTTCATTGGATGCATGCAAAGGTCCTCCTATTCTGATGAGGGACGAATCTCCAGCCAAATTCGCCGACAAAGGGAGAGTTGAACTCACAAACAGGAGTTTCGAGAATGTGCTACACGTTCCCAAACTCTTTGTCAATCTTCTCTCCTTGTATCATATGAAAAACTATGGCAATGAAAAGAGAGTAATATTCACACCTGATGTTGTGGATATCTATGACATGCAAACCAATTCCAAATTTGCTACTGGTGAGGTAAATCACCAATCTAGACTCTACACATTTTCTGAATTTATTAAACCAAATTTTGCATTACTGCTTACGCATGCTGATGAAAGCAGTAGGATATGGCATGAAAGGTTCAGGCATTTGAATTTTAGATACATGCAACAACTTAGCAAGCAGGGAATGTTTGAAGGTCTACCTGACATCCACTTCTCCAAAGGAATTTGTGAGGGATGTATCCTTGGAAAACACCCTCAAGAGAAATTCGACAAAGGAAAGACTCAGAAGGCCTCCTCTCCTTTGGATCTGATCCACAATGATCTCATGGGCCCTTTTCTGCATCCATCAATCAATATATCAAGGTGCGTGCTCATTTTTGTTGATGATTTCTCATGCTACACTTGGACTTTCTTTCTCATGCAAAAATCTAAGGTCTTTCAGCGTCTCAAAGATTTCAAAGCCCTTGTTGAGACACAGTCATGAAGGAAAATCAAAGTCCTCTGAACAGATAATGGGGGGGATTATTTCAACCATGAGGTACAAATTATTTATCTTGAGGTTGGGATTCAGTTACAGCACACGGTTCCCTATCCTCTGCAACAAAACGGAGTTGTTGAGAAGAATAGATCCCTGAAAGAGATGGCATCTTGCATGTTGCATGCAAAGTCACTTCCATAGACATTATGGGTTGAAGCACTTAATTGTGCAAACTACATACAAAACATATCTCCCCATAGATATTTCAAGGATAAGACCCCCTTCGAGGCTTGCAGCAGCCTCAAACCGGAAGTGACCCACTTTTGTATATTCGGTTCACATGCATGGGCTAGGATTCCCTCTGAGAAGAGGAAGGAACTTGATCCACAGAGTACAGAGTGTATCTTTGTTGGATACCCAGATGGTGTGAAGGGATACAGACTCATTGATCCCTCTACGGATCAACTCATCATTGAGTGCAGTGTCTAATTCAAGGGAAGTATCTCGCATGCACCTCAAGAGCCGCATGCAGACACTTTTGTTCTTCCACCTATCATAGATTATGAGCATGCACATGTCGATTATTCCTCACATGAGAGTTCTAATTCAGAGAATTCAGATATTGAGTTAGTACATTCATATGTAGAGTCAATGCATGTAGATGCAGATGCAGAGCCAGAGTTGAGGCTCAAGTGGACCAAGACTACTCTTCGGGATGGAGGATATCTTGTTGGGGATCCAAATGATACCCGGAGGACTCAATATGATTTTGAGGAGCCTCCTCTTTCACTCACCACCACTGAACCGATGCCACCCAGGCATCTTTTCTTGGTTCAGTTTTCAGATCAATAGTCCTATGGTGAGGCTGCTGGGAATCTTCCATGCAGGAGGAGTATAACTCCCTCCTCGAGAACCAGACTTGGGATCTGGTTCCCCTTCCTTCAGGAATAAAAATTGTCAGGTACAGATAGGTCTACAGGACCAAGAGTGTAGAAAATGGGCAGGTTAGCAGATACAAAGCCAGGCTAGTCGCCAAAGGATTTCAGCATGTGCACGGCATTGACTATGAAGAGACCTTGGCTACAGTAGTGAAGATGGATTCCATACGCTTGCCACTTGTCATTGTGGCAGCCAAGGGATGGGAAGTCCATCATATGGACATGAAGAATTCATTTCTTCACGAAGATCTCTCTAAGGATTTCTATATGGAGCATCCCCAAGGCTTCATGCAAGATTCATCTTTGGTCTATCGACTGAAGAAGTCACTTTATGGCCTCAAGCAGGACCCGAGGGCATGGCATTCCAATATGGACTCCTACATGTCACATAAATTTGTACATTGTAAGTCAGAACTGAACGTTTACATGCTCAGGACGGCTAATTCACTTCTACTCCTAGTTTTGTATGTCGATGATTTGTTGATCACCGGTTGCTCGACTTCAGCAATTGATACAGTCCATAGGATTTTTCATGATAGGTTCTTTATGACTAACATGGGTCTGCTACATTTCTTCCTTGGTCTTGAGATCAGTCAGGATGCATTAGGAATAAAATTGTCTTAGGCCAAGTATGCACAAGATCTCCTCAAGAGATTCCACATGACAGACTGCAAGTCTACCCCGACTCCTTTCCTATCAGGAGTCAGACTTGAGGATGGTGGGGACACTCCACTGGTCGACAACACATTGTACATACATCTAGTGGGGAGCTTATTATATCTCACACACTCCAGACCTGACCTCTCTTATGCAGTCGAAGCAGTCTCACGTTTCATGAAAGAGTCATATGAGCTACATTGGAAGGTTTCAAACTGTATCCTTCGATACGTATAGGGCACCATCACCTTTGGGATTCATTATGCAGTAGACTCTGCATTTGAACTCATCAGGTTCACTGATTCTAACTGGGTTGGAAACAACATTGATCGCAAGTCCACATCTGGTTACTCACTTAGTTTGGGTTCTGAACCCATATGTTGGTCGAGCAAGAAGCAGGCTGCTATTGCTCTATATTCAACCGAGGAAGAGTACATAGGAGTAGTTAACATAACCATTCAGGTTATGTGGCTACAACATTTTCTCACCGAGTTAGGCATTTAGTTTCACCAGTCGATTGTCATCTGGTGTGACAACCAAAGCACTATGAAGTTCTGCAGAGATCCATTTCAGAGGCAGCGGACGAAGCACATTGAGATCCACATGCACTACATCCGGGACTTAGTACATGAGGGGATCATCGACCTATAGCTTTTTCCTTCAGCATAATAAACTACAAACATCTTCACCAAGACCTTCACTAAGAAGAAGTTACATTCTCTACACAGTCGTCTGGGAGTTAAGGACACAATTTCCTAGCAACTATCAGTTCTTTTTTTTATACATTATACCTTGAGGGGGGGGAGTTTCCCATGAGGTTTTCCCTCTTTCCTTGTTTATTTTAGTGTGTCTTTTGTTTTTGGGAACTTAACATGGCCTTGTTGTTGGGACCCGTTCTTTTATTTTCACCATAGTGATGTTCAGGGAGGGTGTTGGAGATACTTCACACACACCTAAGATTTATTTTTCCTAAGGTTTTCCCTATGTTTATTAGTCATTATCCAGTCTCCTACATTTTAGGGAGAATATCAATTTTCCTACATTCAAGGGGAACATTCTCTTCAGTTCACACTTCAGTTGGATCAGTTGAGTGGAGTCTTGATGCCACATTGGTTCCATTACTATGCATCATTGGGATCATCACTGCTAATGCACATTGTCCTTGGGATTATCACCAGAGTGGCGCATTACTGATGCTTTCAGTCATTTAACTAAGGAATGAAAGACTAGTTCACTTAGACTAGGTGGTAGTTAACTCTCGTAACTGTCGGTGTGTGTCCATATCACTCTAGACCACCACTATGGCACATTGGCTTCTCTTCCAATGCGCATTAGTTGAGTTATACGGAGTATATCATGTGTAATTTATCATTCATTCATTCAGTTAATAAAATTATTTAATTATCTCTCTCTCGTTTTTCGTCTTTCTCATTTTTCTACAAACTTTGTATGTCCTTTGCTAGCTATATCTTATCTTTGCAAGTTCATCCACATTTACACCTCCATCTGCCATATGTTCAAGCAAGAGGAGAAAATGACAAAACATTTTTTCAATACCTATGGCTAGGATGTGACTCTATGGGATAGAAGAGTATAACTTTTAGATAGTCGGATAGAAATAGAACGAATCTCTTGAAAACCCTAGAACAATGGAATCATGCACCCTTTAAAAGCATTGTTTTGAACGAAATTTGGAAACTATTGCCATGATTCATCCTATGGTCAATTTGGAAAGAACACAACAAGTGCATTTTCAAGAACATGCAAACAAAGAGCATAAATCTTTGGAAGGACATGGTAAGGACATGGTAAAAAGAATAAAAGATACCATTTGGGCATGTATATGGAAGGAGGATAGAAAGTGTTTGAGAAAAGAACAATAAATCATAGAATCTTCACATATTGATCTAAAAGGATTAACTAATACCACAAAACTTACTCAAGTGCAAGAAATATCTCTAGAGAATTATTCTTGGCCACCAAAAGGATTCATCAAACTTAACTTTAATGGAGCATTCAATGGGAATTTGGGTCCAATACGGACTAGAGGAGTATTCAATAACAAGTCAAGAACCATTGTAAGAGTCTTTGCAAGATTCATCATGTACAACACCAATAATGGATAAAAATTTTCAACTCTAGAGAAGGGGTTGCAAATAGTTAGGAGGCAGGGGTATGGTATCCTGATTGTAGAGCAGGATTCTCAAATCTTAATAAATGCTTTGAAAAAAATGTAGAAATAATGTTGTAACATCAAGAAAAAGATGTGGAGTCCCCAAATGGGGTGGTGAGGGGAAAAAAGGGAAGGCCATTATGGCTTAATCCCTCCATTTGACTCTTGATTATAGTCAACCAAGCCAAGGAAAACCCATAAAAATGAATATTATTGCTAGTAGAGGTTCAAGTACAATGACATTAATAAAGTTGTTAGAGAAGGAATCATACATTCTAGAATGGATATGGGGGGAATATTATTCATAAAGGGTGGGAGAAGAATATATGTCTCTACTGGGAGTGTTTATCGTCATTTTCCAAGTAGAGAGAGCAATTACAAGGCCTTTTGGTGCAATGAATTTGTGGTCAAATTTCAATTTTATTAATTGAGGTCCATTTCCAACAAGCCAGGGTTGGAAGAAGTTCAAGATAAAGGGAAAACAAGAAGAGGGTCCTCGAGATTCCAATCATGGTAGACATAGAAGAAGTTTGAGGTCTTATAAACCTCGAGCCAACCCGAACTCAAGGTTTTCAAGGAATCGAGTGATGGACTCAGTTGTTAAAGAAACAATAAACAAGAAGTGGAGGAGATATAGAAGAGGGTAAGACAAACAAGAGGAAAGACATCCAATGATAATGTGGATGAAGAGGTGATGCCTTAGGTTCTAGACATATGTTTTTTACACAACAGAGACACACATTATTTGAAGTAAGTTGATATGTATTGGCATATGAAGACATTTGTTGCCATGATTATAAAAACTAGGGGCTGAAAACATAAATAAATTATCGACAAACTATAGCAATTGAACCATAAATATGAGAGTCTGATTAACGTTATGTGGGGGTCCATGGAAAACAGTGAGAATTTATAAGATGAAGGAAGACATATTAGGCCAAAGAAGAGGAACAAGGCAAAGCAAAAAAAGGAGATAAACCAATATGACAGAGATGTTGGAGACGATTAAGGAAGGGAAACCCCTCATATCTTCATCAACATAGCTTCAAACCGATATTTTGATTATTAGCCTATGCTACCTCAAGTTCATTACTAGATTGCATTCTCTTTTTGAAATGTTAGTCTTTATGGTAAATCATATAGTTAGTCCTAGCTTTAAGATAGTCATCTATGTTATTTTATTATTTGTTGTTAAGAATTGGGTTAATTATCTATATAGGAGAAAGAAAATCAAGAGTGAAATTTGATTTCATTTTTAATCAAATATAGCTTTTTCTTCATAGAAAACATGTTATGGTATGGATTACTTGTAACTCTTTTTGTATATTAATAATGATAATAAATAGTATAATTTAGCTCGGTAGGTTAGCTCGAGCGGATGAGTGTTGTGGTTATAATGCAATAGGTCTCACGGTCAAGTCCTTGACTAGCTATATTGTTGATATTGTTCGGCCTCACTCAATGTCCCCACTGGGTTAGGCCCCATAATCAGGGTCGTCGGTTTAACCCTTTTACCATCCATGGATCATGAGGAAATACTGAGAGGGTTTTCTCTGAGGGTTTCCTTGGAAAGAAAATAATATAATTTGAGGTGGCAGGAGTAGGAGGGGTTCTTTTCGACCCTAGAGGAACCATATAGCTTGCTTTTTCTTAGAGCCTTGGATTGGAAACCAACAAAAAAAAATAGAATCCCATGCCCTATTACAAGGGGTTTCTTTAGCCTATGACCAAAATGTTCAAAATCTTATCATTGTGGGGATCATAAAATACCATCTACCATATTTAATTGGGCACATTCCCATGAGATGCGAGGTTGCACTCCATCTTCCATCGCATCTTAGGGAGATTTTGATTAATGGCCAATGTTCCTTCGAATGCATCCCTTAATGTCCCCCCTTAAATACTATATTCTTTAATTGCACTCCAAGTAGCAGACCAACGTCATCAATACATCGTGCAGTTGCCACACTCGTCGTCGCTTTGAATTAACTTTGTATTTCCATCCCATCATTTTATTTCTCTAACAAGCTCTCCTCCAACTCAAGGTGGGATTATTCATCTCACGATGGATTTGGTTGTCCAACAGAGTCATTATGGATCTGGGTGGGTTCAATTTTGGATGCGACAAGCCCTTATGGATTCAATGATACGTGTGTGGCCTTATGGATTGGATGACCCGGTGGCATCACTCTTGCTCCCCTCCTACTATTACAGTATTCTAGTTGTTGTAAGTGGCCCTCTTCTATTGGTTCAGGGTTTCTCTATTGGTTTTTCTTTCATGGCCCACCGAGAATTTGATACACCTAGGGTGGCTTGGTCTCAACTTGAATGTGATGTCAAGGATCTATAGAACTTGTTCCATATCCTCGAAATTCAATTGAGCAATCTGTCAACTCAGGTAGAAACTATTTTGGGAATTTTAGTCCAACACAGGGAAGTAATGCAACATACCTAGGACAAGTGCAGAGCGCTTTGGACTCAAATTAAATTCCTACAAGCTATACACCTTAAGGAAACATAGACTTTCATTAGCTCAATCAAACATGACTTCTTCACCTCTAGCAAATTTCAATTTATCAGACCTGAATGTTCCAACTCCAATGACCTAACCTCTGAAGACATTTGTTTGACATGATCTCCTCCAATAGGTTAATCTAGATGCACTATTTCTTCACTTTTATCCTCCAAGTCTTTTTCTAAATCAAAGGTTCTTTCTTTTATGTGAAGTTTCTTTGTGAACACCTAAAACACTCGCTTTTAATTTGATTTAGTTATTTATATGAACCCTTTATTGGCTTGATTTTTATCATAAAATGTTCTATCTTTTTGTAATTATGATAGTGTGTTTGCCACACATTTTACTAATACAACTTCTTATTTAATAATAATAAAAAATAATATATTTTTTTTTAAATATATATGAAATT